>NJDD01004928.1:82137-108610 GCA_002245505.1 Calephelis nemesis | reverse complement strand
CTTAATTGATAGGCTTTATCAAATCTTCAGTTTGATCATACGTAAGAGATTTTAGATATTTATATATATTTTGTTTTAACGAATATTTTGTTAAGTTTAATAAATTTAATTTAAATAATAAATTAAATTTAAAAAAAAAATTTAAAAAACCCTGACACAAGAACTTAAATTCCCTTTAAAAAGTGAAAATATCCGAGTATGTTTACAGACAGTCGGTTAATCTTCCCACTTTTACCCCCCACAATTTTTAAACGGCTTAACCGATTTTCATCAAACATATCTAAGAACACTCGCACATAATTTATCTTTAATCCAAAAATATTTAAATTGAAATGACTGTATCCGTTCGGGAGTTATGATGCCACAGACAGACAAACACGTCAAACTTAAACACCTTTTTTGGCGTCGGGGGTTAAAAAGATCAAGTTTAATAAACCAGAAGAGGTTAATTACTTCGATTATTTTTTAATCAATAATTCAGACATTGAAATATTAGCCATCGATGACAAAATATACAGTCAAAATACATTAAGGGAGTGTACTCCTTTATCTATTATTATATATTATCACATTATACGCAGTTACCGATCCCTTGAAGCTGCTGATGAGGCTAGATCTTGCTAATAAATTTCATAATTAATGCTTTTGACAGGACTAATAGACAAATTAGTGTTTTGGGGATCAGTAAAGTATACGGTGACATCGAAACCCTTTTCGTGACGGTAGGATATACTCTTATTACATGCGTCATAAAGAGCATTGTTGAGTAAATCATGTAATATGACATCAGTTTGGCATAAATGAGTATTTAGTTGAGTGGAGACAATTGACCGACATACTCCTGTAAGATTATACCGTACATCGTGGAGTGTTATCATAATGACGACAAGTTATGGTGCCAAAGGTTAGTCATTGTTTTGTTTCTTAATATTATTTGAAATACTGGAGTATGAAATTGTTTTCTAACACAGGAAAATGCAGATATAGAAATGTACTAATGTCTTTAGGAAACACCAAAGATGAGATGTTAATAGTGCGTTGTCGTGCTGACTCGATAGTCAGCTGTATTAATAAAAGTTTTAATTAAATTTAAAATGCATTCACTTCTTCACATTGATTTTAAACAAATTGGTAGGTTTACTGTAAAATCACTGGATTTAAGAGTAACCGTACAGGCAGTGACTTTCTATCAAGAATCTATGACACAAACTTTTCCGAATAAACACTCTCGGATCATGAGTGTACCTAGGTGTATCATAACAGCATAGGCTTTAGGCGCATATCACACTGAACCTCACATCGACACTCAAAAGTTGAGTGAAAATTTTTGATTGAATTGTTACACCATGCAGTTTTTGTATACAAATTTTGCCGCCACCGTATTTCCGTCTAAGCCTATAAGAAATCAAGAAGCGGTTTTTACCCGCGCGGTACTTTGGTTTTATTTCAAAACTTACAAGAAAGGCAATGTGTGCGGTCACACAGCCGTAGCGGTTGAAACCATTGCCCGCAAAACTTGTACGACTCTACTCGCGGGCGACCGGTGTCGTAGGAACCGCAAACATCTCGGCTGCTGTGGGTGTAAAACGCGTCGTCAAATGTGCTTTAACTTTTTACAGAACCTGCGGACCCTACGCTACTTGGTGGATATCCCCTGTGTACGAACTGAGACAATTGCTTCCTCTTTCATAATTCAAACAGCTAAGGACTGGTACTGTAGCATGAAAGGTGTTTCCTAATTGTAAAATTTGAATATCTTCCAGAAAATAGTAAATACGTACTTTTTTTATCGAATTTTATCAGGTGGCCTGAGGAAGTTATCAATTACAAAAAAAACTACTTAAGCATAAACGCTAGACAGTTAGGTAAAGAAGGCACATATCAAGCTTTTTTCTTGGTAGCCTCTAGGTACAGAATGATTTTTTTACAACTTGTTAACCGGACGTGGGGGCTGGGGCCTCTGATAACATGCTCAGTACCACTGCGGGTGATGTCTGCAGGTGGCCAATTTGCCAAAACACAAATCCGATTTCAGAACGTTACAAAACTTGACTATCGAGTTTTTATTTCAAAAAATACTATTGTTGAAAAAATAAAGATTTTAATTTCCAGGGAACATAATATGTTGGATAATAACATTTCTTGTGATTAAGTCATCTCGACCTGATGATACTGTCTGCGACCGTCGTCCGCTGGGAACCAAGACAGAGCCGCTTCCACCGGACAACAGATTCAAAATTGACATCGTTGGCATAATAGACAATATGTATATACCGAATAAACAATATACTGGTAAGGGTTTTCCTGTTATCGATATTAAACGAACTATGTTTCGCTGCATGTAATCATAAAGAAAATGCTTGAAGACTGCACCTGAACCTTCCATATATCAAAGTAGGTACACCAAAACTTCATCTAAATCCATCCAGCATTTTAATAGGACAAACACACAAATTATTAAAAAAGGGATATTGTCAGCTACTACTAGGATTCTTCTGAACTTTTTGCCAAAATATTTTTTTTCTCACCGAACGACTTGAACTATGTCAATTCTAGAAATCTATCCCTGTAAATCATTAGGAAAACGGGTATTACCTGTGTTTTTAATGACATAAGATAGCAAACAAGCATATACTCGTAGCTCTCGTGATGGGATGGATAAAGGTGACTTAAAGGCACCGAAGATGTAGTAGGTACGTCGCTATCTTGTAGCCGAAGTGTAGGGTCAATTATTGTGCAAATCTATCAGCTACTCTACTTTCCGGATCGGAATATGACAATGTCGTTGTGATGGTAGGAATAGGTTCGATTGATCTTCCCTACCTACCCAGACAAATTGCAACACGGTACTCTACCACCAGTGGTCTTGTGGTGATGATCCAATTAAACTTTATTTGCTTCTTACGAACTGCCTGGCAGGAAGACAGCTAGTCTATTCTACACAGGACCAAGACCAACAAGGGGACAACATAATATACATACGTAGTATCTCTAAGTTTTTTTAATGATTAATGTGTTGCCAATTTCACCGGCCCTTACTATCTCTAAGAAGCTTTCTATACTTACTACCTACTTACATACTGATATGCGTTCTTTTTATTCGTACATTGTCGCCTTTCAAACGTCAGATTGGCGATAAGTATCCGTTAGTTCCTATACTGCTTTATAACTGTAAAATTGGCATTTTGTGTAGTTCGTCTGTTTTCTGCTGACAATACATCCCCCTTCATCGCCTTCACGATATCTGCACGCGAGGACACCAAGCCGAATGAGAAGAACCCCCGCAAGCCGATCCTCCTGGATCCTGGCATGATTTTCCCTTCGCCAGACTCCGATACCTTGCCCAGTCGAAACTGCAACAACTCTGTCCTACAGTCGGACATCACGCCTAAAACTTCCGTTGAGGTATGGATCTTCTGTTATTAACTAAAAGAAAGAGATACGAAAAAAGAAATAGATCTCCCGTATATTTTTATGAAAGTAAGTTAAGTATATTTCTCCGTAATTTCTGAACTGTTTTTAATTTTTATTTTAAAGAGTGTAATTCTGAGATTGTCCCAATTATCAGCACGACAGGATTTCAGGGAAATCAAGAAAATTCCGTAATTTTTGTGTATCTAGATGGCTTACTTATTGAAATCCAAGTGGGTGTTTTGCAGTTTCGTTGCGCTTGAATGATTTAGTTAGCATTATTACAGGGTGACATTAAAAGTACCATCCAAATTTTGAGAAAAGATTCGGAATCAATAACACTTTCGATCTAAAAATAATTAAAAATTAAAAAAAAATATATCAATCTACATTTATTTTCTAACGCAAAATACAAGCAGGTTAGGGTACGGGGTAGGCAGTTACCGTATTACATTAATGTTTATAAAAGTAAATATTGCAATTTGGTAATAATATTTAAAATGCATGACTACTTAAGCCTTAAATCAAAATTTGACCGTTCCTTTCAAAGTAAACCTGTATAACCCTATCCACATATTTTGTCGCTTCTTGATATTGGAAAATAGTGAAATTTAACGTGAATGGTCCCACCCATTTTATTCCTGTTTCTATTAAAATTAACCGGAGTTTTGAATCATCTCTTTTAGGCGATATGGCGAGCTCCTCCCAAAGACAACAAATGTGTCACAATCTATGCGGTTTTGGCGGTAAAACGTGACGTTTGGTACAATTTTGAGGGTCCTCTGTCCAAACGTGTGTGTGAGGACCGACGTAACGCTGAGGACATGCAGCCTATGGAGAATGACAACTGCCAGGTCTGCGAGGACGCCAGATATTTGGTAATGATTTGATTAATAAGTTGTATGGATTTTTAAACAGTAAATAATTGTACCTACATAAAAGAAATCAGTTTTAGCATAGTACGAGTATACGTAGTCTATCCATCCTTAATATTGAGGAATTTACAATGTGAAGATTAAGGATCACGTCACGTTTTGTTGATTTAAGCATCATCCAGACGGTTGTAATCACGCGTTCGAAAAAGGTGACCTTGGTGGAAACTTTGTTTGAAACAAATTAAAATTTGGATAAAATCTACGTTTCACATGGATGCAAACCAATATTCACAACCAATCCGTGGGGGTTTTCTTTCCGTTCTCGATCTGTTACTGCTACATACGGCACCCCTGTTGAACAACGAGACCACTGGTATTAGAGCGCTGTGTTGAAAGCTGCCCATTCCTGCCTCCTTAGCAATGACTTTGTAAGGCACTAACGAGGTATAGCCCTTAGAGTAGAGGGTGGGACAGCGACTCGTTTATAAATTATTTTGAACTAGTCGACCTAGCAAATTCCTTATCGCTTGACATTAACATCTACTAACCGTTTGTGTAAATAAAAGCATTGATTTTCTCATTTTATCTGCAATTTTTCCGGTTTTTCTTTTCATAAAAACTTATCCTAACAAGTACAACAAAAAATAATTCGCAAAATTGATTTATCTGTTCAGGCACAAAATAGAGACAGGTACCAGAATTTGTTGAGTGGAATCCCCATTTCGCGTGGTCATATCATCACGCTCGCACATTTATAAATGATATTTACGAATATAGGGCTAAATGGAAACCAGGGCTTTAGCAATAACTGTAGTATTATTATGATTTTTTATCCTTTTGCTATCACAATGCATCACTAAGAATTTTTTATTGATTAATTATTAGTAATGAATTTATCTAACTATCAAAATGTCTTTGTCAAACATGTAGTGTCTTTGTCGCAGGGAAGTGGTTAAAATAGATGTTCAGTTGCTCAGCTAGTAATTTCGTTGAATTAAGCAATTCAACCACACACCTGACTTTATGGTTGAATCATTATCGTACTTAAAACGTCGAACAAAGCAGCTAACTGACAAGCTGCTGCAACATTAAAGTAATTCATTATTTCGCCACCGTGGCACTAGTTTCGTTTTTGTAACGCACACTTGATAGGACATACATATTATGTATTTATATGTAAACCTGACGCATTGCGTATCCCGACTGCGCCTGGTTAGGTTCAGAAGGCTGCTTTCGTGTGTTAGTAATTTTGACGTGACAACGTCTTATAGTTCGATGGCGCTGGGTGCACGCATCAAAAAACATGACTCATGCGGCGTTACCTCGCTCTGAGGCGTGCCATTTATGGCTTGAATTGCAAGCGAGAGCGCAGAACGAGCAACAAAGAGGCGCAATCGACCTCCGTTCTTATGATGTTGTCACGTTCAACTGTCGTCAGTAAATCGACTTTACAGACAACCGCTTTTTTTATGCAATAGGAGAAAACTGAAGTCGATTAGATGAAATATACCTACTTTAGTGACCATTTCATTTTAGTTTTTTATTCTTGGCATTCATATACGATGATGGTTACCGTAACAATTGACATTAAAGCATCGTTAAGCATCTCGTTTAACTAGTTGAACATTGTTTTCAGCCCCCGACTTCGTTTAGACATTTGGTTGAGTGGCGTTATTCAATGAAATGACTAGCTGGTCAACTGATTCACTTATTCTGTATAGGACAGATTCTGGATTGGACAGATTTATAATTGGACAGATTCTTTGTTCGACAGATTCTGTAATCGACAGATTCTTTGTTAGACAGATTCTGTAATCGACAGATTCTATACTGGACAGATTCGTCAGTGGGCAGAAAGTTTACAGTCAAGCACAAAATACTTATTTATAACATATGCATCACCTTGTACTTAGGTGGCACATAGTGCTTGGCACTATACAACTATTATGTAAAACTTCCTTAGATGTCTTCACTATCAATTATTTTGTAAATCAATTCAATATTCGTTTTACAAAAAACAGCCATAAGAGCAATTAATAAACTTAGTCCAACAGATTCCCTTATTTATAAAAAAAATATTGTGTGTCCAAAAAAACAGAGATTTATTTAAGAGGAAATGCGATGCCTTTTCTGTAAATACAAGGAACAAAAACAATCTTGTGTATGTTCTTCTACATTCACACAAATCTACTATTATCAATTATTTTATATTTTGATACGCTTTTACATTGAGCTTCCCAGAGATTCCCAGAGAGAGAGCTTCTTAGAGATTTATATAGACCTATTAATAAATTAAAGAAATGTAGCAAAATTTTATATAAGAAAGATTACTATAAGATTACTGATTATATTATTGGAGATGAAAATACTTGGGCATAGCTGCTCCTCATACAAATCTCATAAAAAAAATGTAATTTAGGTAAGTATATTAAATTGTTTTAAATATGATAAAAAAACAAACCCGTTGAGTTTATTCCGCCGGATCTTCTCAGTGTAAGGTCGCGTTTATGATCCGGTAGTATTATAAAAAATGTATGACGTTTAAAAAAAACTGACCTGTAAGGTCTATTTAAATAAAGAATTTCTGATTTCTACACTCTGGTTGCAATTTGATTTTTTGTTCTAGCCATGGTTTCTATTTCCGGACGAGTAGCAAAATACTTTTCTATGCTGTCTCAGATTTGAATGTTTGTGGTACCTTCTTTGTTTTTAATTCCCACAACACAAATGCTTACCTGAGATGAAAACAATGTATGTGAAGTTAAGCAAATTTATTAATTATTTACAATTGCTATTTTCATCAAGACTGTATTTCTGCCCAATGGCGAATCTGTCCAGTAGAGAATCTGCTTAATACAGAATCTGTCTATTAGATAATCTGCCGAATTGCGAATCTGACCAATCCAGAATCTGTCCAATACAGAATAAGGGAACTGATTAGCTATTTTAACTACTTGGCTGCGACATCTACACCTACTCTATAGGCCACGTTGTCTTTTACTATCAGGAAAGCTTTGAGCTTGTACGCTTTCTTAACTCATAAAGAACATAGACGCAAAGTGATGGGTAAAACATTTTAAATTGCTTATTATGTTGCTATAGCAGTGTCGAAGACTTATGATTATAAAACCAAAAACTGTCCATTTTTCAAGGACCACCTGTTATGTTGTTTTTTTAGCTTACATTCGAAGGTATTTGGTCATACAACACACATCCCTATATGTTCCCCGAGACCAAGGAGTTGGCTCGCTTCAGCGACGTAGTTGGTGCGTCGCACAGCAAGAATTTCTACGTCTACAAGTATAATTCGGAGGCAAGCGCAGGGCTGAAGATGCTGGCTGAGCAAGGCAACACTACCAAACTAGAGATGGAGATCATGGCGCAAGTAAATAATAAAATATCAAATCTTAACCTAATATTATACTTAATAACGTTTAGGATTAGTTGTATAATAAATCTATGTAGTAAAAACTGCCTGGTTGTCTAGAACCTAGTGATCCGATGAAAGCATTGTCTACGTGAGTACTCTATATTCCCTGCCCACTTAAATTGCACCTATGCCTACCTCTTTTGGGAGACAGGTGTGAAGGTACTGCAACATACTAAAAATAAAAAGTCAAATTTTTGCAGGTAAATTTTACTTTACCTGCAAAAATTTGACTTTTTATTTTTGCCAAGTTTATTTCACCATTGTCACCGTTCTCAAGTCGATCCTGGGAGTTTTGAGGCCATCGTGAGAAGAGATAGTCGAAGTTTTTTCTTAATAATTATTGAATTTCGTGTTGATATTGTTAATTTAAAAAAAAGTATCTTCACGCCCATATCTCCGAAGGAGTAGGCAGTGGCGCACCTACAACTGGCCGAAGATACTAGGTCCCACAATGTGATAGGTGGCAAACGTAACGCCAACCAGGCACATATCCAATCCCGGGCAACGTTAATACTATTAATGAAAATATACATTTCCTAATTCTTTTGTTGCCTAACCCGAATATCGAACCCGGGATCTCACCAAGTCAAGTGGACTGCTAGACCACAGACACACTTCAATATGACTTCACCGATATTGTTGATAATCTTCTGTTTCTTTCTGTACAAAATTTCGAATTGGTAATGTCTATGGAGCTTATGAGCAACATTTTTTTCTTAAGAGCCATTACATTAGTCCATATATTCTAAGGCTGTGGAAGAACTGAATAACTTTAAAACGCTAGCGAAATATTGGGCAACACGTAGCAAATAAAATAATAATAAATATTTTTTTTTGACTTTATGTTTTCCACTTATCTATCTTTTCTTAGCTCGGTTCATCCGTTCGAACTATTATAAAAGCATCGAGACAACCAAAACCGGATATGGAAACGAACGCAATATTCCGAGCCACGAGAGAGCATCACTTGGTATCGCTGGTGACCGCAGTCCTACCTTCACCGGACTGGTTCCTAGGAGTTTCTAACATGGAGCTATGTGAGATCGCTACAGGACAATGGGCTCCGAACCTTACTCTTAACATTTACCCCATGGACGCTGGTACGGACAGTGGACTGTCTTTTGAAGTGAGTACCTATTTAGGTTATAGTATTTTATGTTTATTATATCTGATATGTGAACTACAGCTAATTCCGTCGTGGATTGAACTTTAGCCTTTATTAGGCATATACACGCCTAACAATATGACTTGAAAAACGCGTTTTTAAGTTTCTGGCTCATGGAAAGCCTAAGTTGGATTCTCCATCGACGATGACCTGAATACAATCCATAATATCTGTAGATAAGCAACAAAGGGCGTACGAGATTTATGTCCAGTTGTGGGCAAGATAACAGATAAAACTAACGTTTTTTTAAGAATTTTTATTTATGAACTTGCTCGATTACATTATAAACAAGGTGGTAAATATAAATTCAAATTTCATTTCAAAATACCTATATATTAAGATTTCATACGCAGAAATGTTTCAGCTTGTAAATTAAGCAATTTTGAAATTACAACAAATTAGAACACTCTTACCATTATTTTGAAATGAGTGAATTAAAAGCGTTAGTACTTAAAACAGATATCGAGTTGCACTGGAATAAATATAGTCTTCTGTTTTATTTGTTGAAATTTTGTAACTTCCGTTTTTTAGTCTCCAAACGAAGACACGATGCCGCCCCAGCCAATATCTTCAGCCGTCATAAACAAGTCCATACCTAAAGAACAGATTAAACCCTTTGCAAAACTACGTTTTGAACTAATCAGGACATATGCAACACCTGATTGTGTTACTGAAGAACCATTAGAAGAAAGAGGTAAGTTTAGAATAGAACCTGCTTTTCCAGACAACATGTTTTTACTATTTAGTTGAAAGATGTGCTTAGTGAGACGTTGAAGTTTTCCAGCTCCCTTACCAACTGCTTATCTTCTATCAGTAGTGTATTATGTATTAACACTGCAGTGTATACATTTTAGGGATTAGAGATTGGTGTCTACTGTCTAGGACAGGAGTGTTTTTTTAAATGATTTCGAAAAAAGGAGAAGGTTTTATGTTCAAGTCCCATTTTTTATGTATATTACCTACTCGATTACTCTGTCATTTCTGAAACGCTTTTAAAAATTACTTTTTATTTGAACCCTTTGCATCTAAGTCTGGATCTGATGGAAATCGAGAAGAATACCGATGTTTGCGTAATTAGATAACATAATTATTGCAATTGAAGTAAATTTTTTGAAGTTTAACTACTTTAAAGTTATTGAAATTGCGATCGACAATATTGTGAAAAATTCGCCTACATCAATGAATTAATTTAATAAGTTACGAGTGCTAACTTCATTTTGCATAAAATTATGTAACTATTTGTTGTTGCTCCTAAAAATCCATAGAGATTAGAGGGATCAAAATAAAACGTAATAATAGTCATAAACTGGGTAATAATATCGTCTATGAATGATGATTAAATGGTGATAAGGGTAAGAAGTATCCATATTAAGATAGTAGGTACTATTTATGTTTGCTCCATTGATACTGATTTTTAGAATTTCTAGAAGTCCTAGAGCAAGGGCTCGTATGAAAAGGTGCGGATGGTATCGGCAACATTTTAAAAATAGGTGCTAATTATTTTATCTCCATAGCAGGTGACTTCGAAGAAACGCAAACCCGAGAATTGCCTCAACCGACTACACCTAGGTAAGTATGTCAATTCCCACTTTTTTGTCGGTTCAAAATGTATATCCAAATTTAACTTCAAAAGCTTCAAGAATTTTTATTCCAACATCATATTTATGTGAAGCTGGATTTTCAACTGTAGCTGTACTAAAGAACAAATATTGTTCTCGTATCAATGTGAAGCAATAAATGAGAGTAGCAGTGTCAAGTCTTATTTCGAGCTTTGAAAAACTGTGTGGAGGTCACCAAACTCACCTGTCACATTGTTTCAACTAAAAGTCGTTTTTTTAATTTATTTTTCTTAAATTTACTTGTTTATTTCTGGTTTAGGTAATGCTTTTATTATAAAAAAAACTTAATTTCATTCTGTGAATTTTTAATTTTTATTCCCCTCTGCCTACTCTTACTGTTATTATTGTAGGTACCTATATCTTGCGACTATTTCTTTTGCAAATAGCTAGCTTGGGTAGGGCGCCGTGTCAAAACACTAAACTTAAAACTGCGCCGCGAACTAAAAAAGATTGGGAACCCCTGGTCTGTAGATATTAAGATGAATGAATGAATGAATACACTTTATTATGCACCAAGATTTACAAAAAAAATACACACTTTTTCACTTAACTATAATACTATTTGACTTAGGTGCACAAAGGCGGTCTTATCGCTTCAGAGCGATCTCTGCCAGACAACCTTAACCTTACCTTAACCTCAAATATTAAGATGTAATGAGTGTGTTGATATTTTGAAGTTTATTTACGTTATCATCGACTGGTGGTAGAGTGCGGTGCTAAAATTCCCTCGGGTAGGGATCCACCGACTTACTTAATACTGTCGTCATTTTAGGTACCGCTGTAAAGCTCTGGTCCGGAGAGTAGGGTAGCCTATAGATTTGCACTATAGGCTTAACATTCCTGTGCAGCTGTGACAGTACAGTAAACAAATAAAGACGTCGTATATCATTAACTTCGTGATCACTATGTGATAGAGTTCTGCGCTTTCTGTCACTATTAACTTTCAGCTAGTTTCTGAGAATAGTCTTATAATGTGATAAAAAGTCGATCAAGCACACGGCCATCTTTATGGTTAGATACAACAGAGCTGTTAAATGAGTGCTTTTGACGTGACAACGTCTTATAATTCGATGAAGCCGGCAGCACTTACCAAATAACATGACTCATGCGGCGCTACCTCGCTCTGAGGCGTTCCGTTTAAGGCTTGAAGTGCAAGTAAGAGCGCGGAACGAGCAACAAAAAGGCGCAATCGGCATCTGTTCTTATAACGTTGTCACTTTCAACTGTCGTTTTCAGGGAGGAAACACCAATAATTGACCCGCATTCATCAGAAGATTGTCCCATGACTGGTTGGGACAACTGGCTAGAATGCGCGGGGGAGTGCATAGACAACAAGGTGAAAGGCTATCGAACCAAGTTCCGGTACCACATTGTGGACGGTGTACCAGTCGGGAAATATATCGAAAACGTAAGTATTTTATAGAAGAGGAAGTCAAACGACGACGAATTGAGTTCTTAAGCAACTTATTCACTTGTGGTAGCGATATCAACTAACAACAAAATAGATACTAATATAATAAATGTGAATGTCTGTCTGTTTGTTGCTCTTTCTTGGCTAAACTACTGATCTGATTTTGATGAAATTTGGTATCATATAGTTACAGATCCGGGTTCAAACTTTAGTTATTTTGTTTAAAAATAAATCACTAAAAGAGTTATAATAGGTGATGTTCTGAAGTCGTTGGCAAACAGCTAGTAGGTACGTACATAAATACCAAAATGAGTTTAATCAACACTCATACCCAGAAATACAAGCATCTGTGCTTGTCACTTAACATACACTAATTTGCCTACCCCCGTCGAACCCAATCATTCGAACCCGATCCTCATCGGCATAGTTAGGCGTGTACGGTGACCACTTGATCAACGAAGTCGTCATAAGACAGCGAAGAATCAGTACTAAATATGGTGTCTTGTAGATGGACTACTTTTTACCCTGATGTTTTACATGTCCTCGTGAGAGTGCTAAGTTACTATAGTATACTAATCCTCGTATTGTTTCGATTCTCCTGTGTGGAAAAGACCGACTGTCTGGCAGCTCACAAGAGTGCAAAGGTTAAGATAAATAATAAAAAGACCACTCGTGGTAAGTGCGATTTAGCAACTTGCCCGGCTAAGGACCCACCGCGTAATCTGTTCATCAGTATCAGGCAGAAGACGTTCATTGCTGGGCATATATCCTCCCTCAAAGAGCACCACAAGCGCCTTTGCTGCCTTAATGACAATGGCATATTCCAGTCCGGAGGGTATGATATACACCATATACGTAATAGATGCTTCGCCCAAATTGGGCCTAATACCCTGGCCACAGGATAGCGAAGCATCTATTACTTATATGGTGTCTATAGACTACGATTATCTCTTATCAACAAGAGAGCTGTACGCTCGTTTGCTATTTCCATTAAAAGAACATAGGCGCGAGTAACATCTAGTTTAATAATATTTAATGAATTGTTTTTTTATAGGGTCCATCATATGAGGATAAGGTTATACCAGAGAACTGTCTAGAGAAATCTACTAGTAAGACTGAAGAATGCGAAGAGAGTTGTACTGAGGAAGAGGTAATTTTTTTATAGCACGTCTCTCCTGATGTCATAAGAATATTGTGACCTACGCCATAGATGTTTTAGGTAGGTACATCGCTGTTCTTTGGCAGAGATGTAAAGCCTAATATACAAGTCTATCGGCTACTCTAACCTCTGCAGCGGAACATGATATTTTCATTACGGGAGCAAGAATAGGTAAAGTGGTGGCTTTTCACGGATATGTTGATGCCCAATACTTTACTACCGGTGGTTTTGTTGCTAATATGATGGTCGTCTCTTACGAGCTACCGGGCAAGCAGTAGCGTAGCTAGGCGTGGGTGAAGGCCCAATTTGCCCACGGCCTTGCACCTAAAGGGGCCTCGGACTACCTGATTTAAAATCTTTATTTATTTTTAAATTAAATAAAAGCCTGAAAAATCGGATTTAATCAAATCAATTCATATTTGGTAAGAAAATGGTGTAATAATATGATTAGTATAAGATAAAGTTTTTGGGTAGCTTTTTGGAACGAACGGAAAGGAGCCTCGCCAATGCGCCACGTATAAATAAGTCCACGCTACGCCGCGCCGCTGCCGCGGCCGGGACTAGGAGGGCGATTGTAAACTGTAACTTAACTAATATGTTATAGGTGCCATCAAACGAATAAGTGGACGTTCATTTCCAATTTATTTACATGTGACATGGCAATTACGTTTTTAGCCGAATATTTCATATTACGTATTGAAGTTCAACAATTATTAATGTTCTAATGATGTAGTTCATCTGTATTCTCAAAACAGTTGTAGTACCAAAGTATTTGATGCAATTGTCTCTTTTGCAATATACGTATTGTCACTACATAGGCATAGTATAAAGTCGCTTCCTCTGTCTCTATGTCCCTTTGTATGCTTAAATCTTTAAAACTACGCAACGGATTTTGATACGATTTTTTTAACAGATAAAGTGATTAAAGAGGAAGGTTTATATGTACATTTTTATCCGTGCGAAGCCGGGGCGGGCCGCTAGTAATAAATATAATATTATGTGTGCAATTGTTCTGGAGTGATTGTTTTAATTGTAGCTATTCATCTTTTCAGCCGGCAGAAGAATTAACATCGGAAGAGGAAGCTACATCCTAATGATTAATAAAAAAATAAAATGTCCAGTGTTTACCTATCACTCAAATATCAAAATTACTCATCAAACCCTTGTCGGAGTACTATAGCGATAAGAAAACCGCCATTTTGCAATCCTCCTTGTCACGAGATGCAAACGTACAACATTTTAGCAAATTCGGATATTCTAGGTAAAATTTAACTTGTTAAGATTTGACTGTTCCTTGAGACATGAGCAAGGCTTGGAACCGCAACCTAAAGTGCGGGTTACTTATCGGTACTTAGCGGATCTTGCCATTTCTAAACATGGATAGTGCTTCAAAAGTTGGTACCTGGGTGCCAACTCAAAATGGAAGTGTACATCAAATAGCTGTCTAATGACGTCACTTATGTTTGCTATCTTTATTGTATTTCTGTTGCACTGTTGGAGCAAGTATAAAACACGTAATTTGAAAGCTATTTGATGTACATTTTTCCATTTTGAGTTGGCCACTGAGATACATAATCAGCACCCTGTACTCTGTAGACCGGTACCGTGCCGATACCGACACCAGCAAGTAGAGTAAGCTCGCATAATAATGTGACTCATTTAATTCTGTGATAATAAGTTTGAAAGCTTCTACTGATTGATATGAGTAAGATACTCTATTTGAAAACCAGTCTTATAACAGCGGTATATAGCCTCTTTTCGCATGCATAGTTTTGTATTTGTTGCGTGAAAGAGAAAGCAACAATGCCGCGTTTTGTCTCCCTGACGCCATTTGTTCGTGGGTCCAGCCACTTGATGTCGTGCTCTTTTAAAATATTTTTTTTCTAATAGAAATCATTGTTATTTTTATCTGAAATTTGGAACAGTTGTGGGTAATAGTGTTTACTTGTTACTGCCAGTTGCGGATTTAGTTAAATTTGGATAGTGTTCGAAACGGCTTACATACGGCGTCTCAAAAATAACGTATTTTTGGACTTACATTGAAACCGAATTAAACAAGATAAATTAGCTCGCACGTTATTGTTTATGTTAATTGATACTTTTATTATGAATTAATGAGAAATATAATTAAAGCAAAACTAATTAAAAATATGGCAAGTAATTTAATTAGTTTAACTGATTTATTTGAGTCGCTAGTTTTTATTATCACATAATTAAGTGAGTTGCATTTCAGAAAAAGATAGAGGAATAGAACAATACCCCAAAAACGTCTTAACCGAAATCTAAAAATAGAAGGTACAGTGAAGCTGTGTAGAAATCTGTGAGCTTGAATCGAGGTTAACTGTGTAGGTGTGTTGCATCAAAACAATACAATATACCCTGGAGTACTAAATAAATCTTAAACGTGTAAAACAGGAGCGGAAACTGGGAGAAACACAGATTAAAATAAAAAAAGCGGGTAGACCATTTTCCATTCGAGCGTCAAATAGTAACAAACATCCATACTAGTCACAAACTTTCGTATTTATAATATAGGACAGTTGCGGTATTGATAATTCAGTGATGGTTATGAAAATATGTAATGTTAATTGAACCATACCGTATGTTCAATGAATACCTACTGTATTATGTTTAAAATTATTCGGTTAATGTGTTTACTCTAATTATGTGATAATAAAAATTAAAGACTCATCTAATTGTGTTATATCAGAATTATGATAATGCTATTACCGAATTAAAGTGATCATCACAGAATTACCAAAGTGAACACGTGATTTACAAAGCGATGATAGAACAAATTCTTTGTTGTGAAACTAAGATATTAATAGTTTAAATAGTAACTAAAGGACTGATTTAGGTCCCTACAAAATCTAAAACATTTTGACTAAGATTATCTAGGGTTTTATTGCTATTAACCAAATTATCACAGAATAAGGTGAGAGCACCCTACTTATACTAATACCGATAGTTACTTGTACTGTGTAAATAATAAAGGTACCCTGTAAATAGGTACAAGTACGACGTTGCTACTTCTAATTTTTATGTATGTTATTAGACTTGATTTAATGAGGTCCAGGGTTAAGAAACAATAGGGAAACGTGTTTTTTAAAATGTCCTAATGATTGTATTTATTCGTACAACGTACGTATCTGCGCTTGGCAATAGATTTGCCTCCTATCACATTGTAGGACTTCGACTAGTGATGGTGATTCGACTGAAGAAAAGCTATTAAGTATGTATGTATATAATGTTCATATTATGTGTATTTAGCGGAATATAAGAAAATTTAACAATTCAATACTCATAGGTAAGATCGGACTGAGTCGGGGTCTGCTAGTTTTTTAATATCAATTGCCCAAATAAATAAAAAATCTAGGAAAACGTCACAAAATTTTACATAAATAGGATTTACATAAAAGTGTGCCTACTAATATCACAAATTATAATATTAAATATCACAATAAACTAAACAGTAAAAACAGTTTAAACGTATCTTAAAAGGTAGACGTACCTACATCAAGTTGTCGTTACATGGACGATATCCCCCTCACAGGTACAAATACTTCGATTTGCAAGTTAATTTATTGGTCGTGCTGCAAAGGATTGTCTGCCAAGTGCCATTTTAAATATTTAAAGCGAATATAAATAGACTTCTTTTAACTACCTAAAATATGCCTTCACCTTAGGCTCTACTCTCTACTGTAGCTTGCCGTCAAGCTATAAGTTAAACTAAATATAATTAAAAAAAACAATGTTTTTGTGGCTAATGTGTTGCTTGCGGTTTTTACAACTTTACCGGACTTCAGCAAAAAAAACATCAATACACTCAGTCTTTGCGTATTGTTACTTATAAGTACCTGGATGACCGAGCTTTGCTCGGTATTTTTTTTGGAAATTATATTTAAGTACGAATTACACAATTAGTCTAACCTCAAAGCAAACAATCATTGACTTCGTTACTTAACAACGGACCTCGTTACTTAACAACGCCATCTGCTGGAACTTTAATTATTCGCCAAAAAATAGTATTATTATTCGGCAATAGATGTCAGGAAGAGTCATAATAAATTGGGACTACTCAAACGCCTCCTATTTGTTAAACACGAATAAAACACGAATATGACATTTTCTAAAAATGATTCCTAGCTAGATCGATTTATCGCCCCTGAAACCCCCTATATACTAAATTTCATGAAAATCGTTGGAGCCGATTCCGAGATTCCAATTATGTATATATACAAGAATTGCTCGTTTAAAGGTATAAGATACACAACGAACTTAGTCAAAGGAGTTTAAATTATGACAATGTACCGGTACTGATTATAGGATAAAATCGTTTCAGTTTATAGATTTTTTGAAGTTAACTTTTAATGTATTAAATACCTTTTTTCTATGGTTAGTGTCATTTTGTCTACAAATGTAAAATAAGGCAAAAGATAAAATTTTTAAAAATATTTTTTTCAAATTAGTTTTATAGTGTCAAAAAATAGTGATTTTTCGCTTAAAACATCTACTTTGCAGCGCACTTATTTCATAGTAATCATGGAACGTGGGGAGTACGGCGTGTGGCTCTTCTGGCTGACTAAGTGTAGGGCCTTAAAGGCTAGCACTGATATAATACCGCCAGGAATATTTTTTTGGCTATGAATTGCAAACATATGATGAGAAACAACGTCAGCCTATAGCCACCATAGATGTTATAGGTTATAGGTGCTGACTGCTGCGCTGTCCAGTGGTCAGCTTGTTAGGCCTATTGTGCAGGTCTACCGATTTACTCTCCAGACAGGATAATGACATTGTCATTAAGGCGAGAGGAATAAGTAAGGCGGTGCACTCCCATCTGGGGTAGTTGCTGCGCAGCATTCTATCGCTAGTGATCTTGTTGGTAGTGACCACTAACCAATATAGCCTAAGCTGGCCTTATACGAGAATTCTGGGAGGGACGTTTAAATGGGTGATTTACATGAAGAAATTAGTGTATCGTGAATTTCCTCGCTGCTTCCAAATCTCCTAAAGTGAGCTCGTGTAAAGTTACCACCGATTTATTCAAGACCACTACGTGACTTTGTAAATGGTGACTAATGACTATAAGAATTAACTGATACGGAAGACATGAGAATAATAACTGTTGAAGAAGTGGCAGCATGGTCTAAAGGTCTTAGCCGACCCCAGAAATGGGCATAGTAAATTAACCTAAAAAAAAGAAAAGAAAGAAGAAAGCCGAGTTTGTCACTGTCACTGTCAAATATCACGTCATTCGTTTCTGGATCCGACATCTTGTTCAAAAATTTACTTTTTTCGGAAGAGTTGAGTTAAATTAGAAAATTTTGTTTGTATATTATGCTTGAAAATAAACCAAAACCTAGGTATAAGCGTTGGCTAGGTTGGACTGCGGCTGGAGTTATAGCTGTCGAAGCGGTTGGATTTGCAGTTTCATATGGTTTGTGGTACAAACTAAACACAGAGAGAGGTATATTATTTCTTTTTTTATCATTACTATATATTTTATAATGCAAGTGAGGATGGTTATTTCCTTTTTAAATATTTTATGTTATTTATTAATGCTGATTAGGGAGCTACTTAAAATATTGAATTTTAAGTTGTCATTTTGCAGCTCGCACGTACATTGGTACGCTATAAATATAATTCGTTTTTATGAGTTAATATTCTTCAGTTTGTCTTTCTAAGTCCATGGAAAATATATTTATTTTATGTACTGTCTTTTACAGTTACTTTTGTTTTATTTTCATTTTGCATTTAAATTGCATTGAACCCATGTTTTGTTACATAAATATCTTCACACTAAGTCTCTTATGGTGAAGATAGAGAGTATTGAGTACTAAATATTACGAACCTGGCATCCTCCACATTCATTACTTTTTTCATACAAACATGCCAGTTTCAGATACTCTTAACACTACCCTGGGATAATACCAAAGTCTTAAATTGTTAATTTATGCATCAGCCATCATAAATTGTTAATTTATGCGTCTTCCTGCCTGGCAGGAAGGCAGATGGTCTATTCTGCAAAGGAACCCTGACCAACACAGGAGACCAACAATTATAATATGTTTTTAGTTTTTAGGTTACTAAAAACATATTTTAATTGTAATACTATTAGTATTGCAACTTAAACCTGACTGACAAATGTTACCCACTTTGTGATTTTAATAAAATTATAATAGCATCTTACAACTACAGCTATTTTTTTAATTACACAATTCATAGGAACAGGACAAATCTAACAATCCTCAGTAATCATCGAAATTTTTTCAAAGCATTGGTTAATTCAGACTAAGGACTACGCATTTTAATATAGATAGTTTATAGCTGGCTAAAATATCAATAAAGTTTAGTAATTATACTTTTTACATCTCTTTCAGATTTTCGTTTGTATATGTACAAGAACTATAATTGGATATTAGAAGGATATTACGGAGTTGGTGAATTAATTTCTCAACAAAAAACTCGTGATTTTGATCAAAAAATTTGGGCACAAGAAGGAAAGATATAGAAATTTGGTGAGATGAGCGTATTAGCTCGGTCATTATTCTGGGTGTTCTCATTTGGAACCCTCGGATATGGCCTCTTTAAAGTTTTCAAACCTGATGATTCACTACTTAAACAGGTCATTATTATTTAAATCCAAATTTGTGTTCTGTGTAGCCACTGATTTTATAACTGTTTTGCTTTTGAAAACATAACTATTATTTGTAATTTTTACCTTAATCTTTGTTATATTTTTTTTATATCACTGTTACAAAACTAACTTAAACAGACTTTGAAAAAGTTTAAAACTTTAAATTAAATCAATAGTATTCAAATTAGATAATATTTGGATGTTATTTATCTACTGTTCTTTACTTAACTTTCTCACATAACCACTTTACTACTAAATATTTAAAAAAAAGCCATACTCCTTTAATATGTCTGTTTTCTTATCTGTATGATTATACTTGTATAAATGTAAATAATTGTCCGCCTCGTTGGTCGAGTGGCTGGCCTAGTCGCCTAACTACATCGACCATCCACGAGGCTCGGGTTCGATTCCCGACGGGGGCAGGCATTTGTGTGATGAACATTTATATGTCTGCATTTCTGGGTCTGGGTGTTTATTAAATTTATTCTGGTATCTATTTAAATATTTCTATGTATTAGTATATATGACTAACACCCATAACACAAGCATATAATTTGCTTACTTTGGGGTTAGATTCAATTTGTGTGACTTGTCCAGGGATATTTATTATTATTATAATCACAATATTTCATAAGACTTGAAGTCTTGACATACTAGCTGTAGCCTGCGGCTTCGCCCGCATTTTCACAGTGACCCATTGTGCGATCTGGATTAAAAGTAGCCTATATGTTTATCCAGGTCACAATCTATCTCTGTTCTAAATTTCAGATCCGTTCAGCCATTCAATTGCGAAAGAGTAACAAACATACACATATCCTTACAAACTTTCGCTTTTATAATGTTTATATGGTCGTGAATACATATATACCTGTAATCTGCATAATAAATTGTATTTTATTCATAGTATAATCCACAAGAGATTGTTTGATCAGTCATTTATTAATTTACTAGCTTTTATTCACGGCTTCACCCCTGTTCTAAGTTTTACACAATCCTAACAAATTGTAGTCTATGTGTTATTCTGATGTACAAGTATAAACTATAAAACTGTAAAATTTCAGTAAATCTGTTCTGTACTTTTTGTGTAAAAAACATCCACAAACTTTCATATTTATAATACTAGTAAGAAAGGACTATACTGGTCAGAATTAAAAAAAACATTTTCTCATTTGAAATCCTAGAGAAAATGCTTCAAGCTTTGTTTAAGTGTCTCTTTTTCAAGGTTTATTTTACTGAAGCACTTGCATTTTAGTTTTACAGTATGTGTTGAGTTACTATTGGCACTCTACATACCTAGTCATATTAAGTGAAATATATGTATGGGGTCATTTTGATATTGCAATATTAAACCTTTGCAAAAACTTGCACTTGAACTTAATGTTTAATCATTTGAAGACTCTGTTTTTAAAGGCCATGATGCTTTTATTATAGTTTTACTCAAAAGCAATTATTATTATCATTTAAATTTAATTATTTTGCTAAGATATAAAATCAGTGTCTACCACATCATACATTCGTTTACATTTGAACTAAACAAAATATTCATCATGTTTGAATATCATACATACTATTTTTGTTTTTTTTAATTAATTAAATTTTCTGTCAATGTTAATGTTAACTTTAACTTTTTGTGTGTTTTCTTTATTTTGCTTAAATTTTAGGATTTTAAGAATTATTGGACAAAATTCTGCTCTAACATGTTATTTAATGGTAGATCCTTTAATATAAGATATGAGTATTAAATGCTCTTAAACAATTTTTAAATGGAATTGGAAGTAATTAACAAAAACAATGGAGACATTGAAACTAAACGGATTAACTCCCTGACTAAAATATCTGTATACTAGCTGCGCCCCGCGGTTTCACCCGCGTAAGTCCCAATCCCGCGGGAACTCCGGGTTAAAAAGTAGCCTATATGTTATTCTGGGTCTTCAGCTACCTACATACCAAATTTCATGTAATCGGCTTTGTAGTTTTTGCGTGAAAGAGTAACAAACATCCATACATACAAACTTTCGCATTTATAATATTAATAGGATATACTATAAAACAAAGTCAAGCCGGTAACACCACTAATTAAACTATATAATGTTAGGAACAGCATTACTGATTTTAATGATTATTAATTGTATGGATTGTACTCCATTCTGAAATGTAAAGTGACTATGAATGTATAAAAAAATACTAGGTAGAAAAATTTAAAAATTTGAAATGGGTGGCACAAACTTTACTAGGTCAGTTAAAAAACTGAGTCAGATTAGACAGGGAAAAGTTTTCTAACTAAAACATCAAGATAGTTTTTCCATTGTACACAAATAAGTTAATATGTACTAGATGTTGTCCATGCTATGCCTGCATGTTAAAGTAAATTAGCTCCTATGGGAACCCATTTAAATGATGCGATACAAAGTAGCCTATCTTTACATGTAAAATTATTCTATAACTCTGCTTTGTTAAAGTGTGTGAAAAAAATACATATTTTCGCATTTATAGTATTAGAATATTTTGTTACTAATTGTGTTGTAGTTATAAAATCTTGTAAACCATTGCATGGCTGTACTTAAACTATCAATTTGAATAATGACATACTTACTATTAATAGAATGTTTTGAAGTACATATTTATAATCAGAGATGTACAAAATGGTTTAAAAAAAGCATTTAAATACAAAATGCAAAATACTTTCCAGATTTACTATTTCAAATACAAAATGCAAAATAGTTTTGCTTATGTATTTCAAATGCTAAATACAAAATGGGTATTTTCAAAATACTGATCTACTTTAGGTATTTATCATAAGGAAATAGAATAAAAATACAGTGCCGAGTCAAATGGCACCTTAAGTATGACAATTTGGTCATATTTTTTTATGTGTATCGATAAACTCTGTTATGTTATTAATAATAATACTGACTTAATTAAAATAAAGTAAAAAACTAGACTAACGGAAAGAAAGACATGCTGATGCATGGCTTCATTTTGTGACTTGTGCTATTATTTATTTCAGTTGATTGTTCATCAAGATTCTAGTTCTTATTTTATTATTATTAAACTTTACTTTTATTAAAAACAATTAGACGGGTATAGTTAATTGGAATTGGAAGGCAATTAAGCAGACAGATTTCCTGATGGTAAGAAATTCACACCACCCACCAAAGTCCTCTGAACCCTGGAACACATTACACTATATTTTATTACATCACATTATTTACTAGTGGTAGAGTTTCGCAGCGACTCACCCGGATTGATACCACCACCTTATCTATTCCTGCCACCATAATGTTCAATGCTTGCCGTTGACGTATTCCGATTCGGAGGGTAAGGTATCACAGCCTCAGGTTGGCAAGCACCATTACCACCTTTGGTATCTCTAGGCGGCGTGAATTTCTTACCATCAGGAAATCCTGTTTGCCTTCCATTATCATAAAAAAACATTAAACAGCAAGCACTGACTTTATGGAGGCAGGAATAGGTAAGGCGGTTGTTCCAATCTGGGCGAGTCGCTGCGAAACTCTACCACCTAGTCGAATGTCTTAGTGTTAGTTCTCTTCGCGCCTGGCAGTGAGGCAGATGATCTATTCTGCAAAGGAGCACGGACTAGAACAGGGAAAATAGCCTAAAATTTAAAAAAATCAAACCCCGACAAAACCTGTGACGTTTCTATATATAAATCATTTCGATTACGTCAGCTTTCAAACAAAACTATCCGCATCGAAATAGGTCAAACCATTCAAAATTTATTGCCACAGACATACATAGGTACATACATTTTCTGTTAAGAGTTAGTTAGACCTCTCATTTTGCGTCGAAGGTTAAAACAGCTCATTGTAATTGTTTAGGAGCTAAGCACGATGCAACAGACAAACACACATACACACACTCAAACGATTCAGACTAATAACACCTCTCTTCTATGATGTGCTATAGAAGAACTGCAAACATTATAAAACATATCTACATAATACAGTACTTTTAAAACTATGATCCATCAGACATTTAACATTAAATTAATCCAGGGTCCTGTCATCAAGTCCTCGTCATCAGAAAATATGAAGAGATCTAGTTAAGGTGAATTGAATAAGTTTAAACTCTATGGATTTACCTCTCCTACCTTCCAGTCATTTATTCATTTCATTTTGTTTGACTAGTAATGTTGGCTAAACTATAACAAAGTAATTTGCATTTTGAAATGAATTTTAAAAATATAAATATGTCTCTAATGGTATTTCAACTAAAATACAAAATGTTTTATAATAAAAGGCATATAAATGCGAAGTACAAAATAGGTATTTTGTATTTGAATTTAAAATAAAAGTATTTCAATTAAGTCACATCTCTGTATATAATCTATTATATATCAAGTTTTAAATATTATATTAAAAATATATTGTTTTTTCAGTTTAATGAAGAGTCAAAATACACCAATGCTAGAAGGGTCACTAAAGATACAATACAAGTACTGAAAGACGCCACCAACCCAAATTCAGATATAAACAAGAAAATTGAAGAGCTGCTTAAAAAAGGAAAATGAGTGATAAGAATACTGTTTTAGAAAGGCTAAACAGGCGAGATGCTCAACGCCTAGAAAAGCTGCAAAAAGCTCATAAAGCTAGGGAAGAGGTAGATGCTACAAATGAAACTGATGACTACTTTTCAGGTGCATTTAAAATTAGATCTGAGAATATTGAACAGATGCTATCACAAGTACCAACACTTGAAGTGAGTGTCCTTAGTCCTCACTTAGAAAATGTCAAAAGAGAAATAAATGAGTTGCAGAAGTTTGTAGTAACTTCATCTTTTTTCCTTAAAGAATTCAACATGCGCAAATATTTAGGAATAGTAGCAAACCTACAAACAAAATGCTATGAATTAGAAGATAGATATGTTCCAAGAAAGAAGTTTGGATTTACTAGAAAAAAGCTACCTAAATCTGACAATCAAAAACATGATTTAGTTGATGAAAGTGATGGTGCTGGCAAAAAAGATAGTAATAAATGGAGCGAAAAACTTTTTGGTATCGATTCACAAGAAAATAAAATGTTGTCTCTAGAAAGTGAAGATTTATTTCAACGTGATGTTTCTTTGCGCAATCTTAAAAATTGTACAGTTAGTCTTAAAGGTGTAATGGGGACTTTACATATGACTAATTTGGATAATTGTGTCGTGCTATCTGGTCCAGTTACTTCATCGGTTTTTATAGAAAAATGTGTGAACTGTAAGATTGTCACTGCTTGTCAGCAACTGCGTATGCATAGTTCAATGAGATGTGACATATACTTGCATGTAACAAGCAAAGGAATTGTTGAAGATTGTTCAGAGATTAGGACTGCCCCGTACAATTTGAGATATGATGATATTGAGAAGCATTTCAACATGTCCTCATTAGATAGGAATAGTAATAATTGGGATCAGTTAGATGATTTTAATTGGTTGGCACCTGACATTCCGTCTCCTAACTGGTCGGTTTTGGATGTTTCAGAAAGAGTGTGCAATTGGAATGAATGGTGGTCAAAAATTCCATAATTGATGATTGAATTTCATAAACGTATTACTAAAATCGACTAAATCAATAACTTTATTTTACTCAGTTAACAATTATTACTTATTCATAGTTATTCAAACCTGTTACTAAATTGCTAATGTTTTATGAGCCTTAAATTGTTCCAATTAATAATGCAAACAAATGTTTTGCACAAAATCGTTCTTAATTATGAAGTCAGTTCAAGATATCACACAAAAATTCTTTGGTTTGAAAGCATCTTGTCTGTTAAACCATTCTCTAAAATGTTTCTTTAAATTATAAACCTAATTTAAGCAGCTTTCCGACTTTAAAATTTAACTTGTATAGAATAGAAATAATGCATAGGTAACATTATGTAGATGCTTTTATTATGTATGTTATTTATAAATTAAACATTTGTAATAATATTTTCTTTTATTTTACCTTTTTGTGTTTTCTATTTCGATGAAGTATTGATAGACGTTACAAAGTAAAGAGGCTATTTAATAGATCCTGATAATCTTGTACTTTAAGATATAGTCCACGCCTAACCAATGTTATGCTGGGTACAGACCAAACGTACAAAAGCATTTGTTCTTAGGCTTATTCCTCATTGAAGCGTACAATAGTGTGGTTTGACATAATGGCGATTTTCAACATTAATAGTTGTAGGAACAAAAAAAGATTTGTTTATATGTTGAACAGCTACCGTCTCAATATGCGTATGGAGTTTTATTTAACAACTTACCCGGATTGATACCACTACCTTACTAAGTATTAAATGCTTAGTCCTTCCGGCCTCCGCCATTGCGTTAGTGCTTGTCGTATTTCGTATTGGAGGGTATTAGTACACGTTTTTGAAAACGTGGCCCAAGATTCAGATAGTGAGCAACCATTAACATCTATGGTGTCTTAGAGAATTCTATTATAACCAGGCTAAAATGTATTTCATCATGAAGAGCCGCCGGCTAGCTGGCTATGTACGAAGTGGATCAGAGAGAAAATAAAAACGAAATAAGAAATGGCATTTATTTTTAACAGAGATTCCATTTTCGTCTAGGAATGAATTAGCACAAATCTGCCTTGTCTTTTCGAAACTACATAAGGTTCTCGTCCACGTAAGGCTGGTTTTAGAGTCGCGCTGACCGTCGGCGTTGACAGGCCATTATGTATGATTGCTTATGAAGCGTTTTAGAATAACACCGACGGCTCAGCGCTGATCACCGTCAGCGCTGAGCAGTACGCGCCACGCGTACGCGCCGC
>NJDD01004928.1:51097-63554 GCA_002245505.1 Calephelis nemesis | reverse complement strand
TTATGGACTTTATATCTATTTATTCCAAATTTGGTATGAAAATGTCAGCCCTATCTTTGACATATTAAATTATTGCAATTGATAATAAAACTTGAAAATATTATCCAAGTACAGAGTTATACGTATCTTTCCGTTAACAAAAATATAATTTCTTTATGAGATCAATCGAAAACAATAAAACTGACACTCTATTCTAAAATCTGAAAAAAAAAATATTTTTATTTTATGTAAGGCACTTGTTACACAAAATTTTTTTGTACATGTGGCTTACAAATATAATTGTAGCATCTGTCATACTTTTGTTCTCGGCTTGCATGTCACTCTCTGATTATGGTCAGATGAAGAATTATAAGAAGGAGATTCATATTGCAGATTTTCAGTCTCACTTATGTCTTCTTCTTAGCAAGGTTCAAAACCACTCAACGGTTCTGGGTTAGAGCCATTTTCATCTAACAAGTAACATAAGTTCTTGAATATCGTTTACCGTGAGATTGCGCGCCATTACTCCAAAAAACATACAATCTGAATCACCACACTATAAACAAAAAAGTTACGTATTTGAAATCGTGGGCCCATTTGGACACGTGATCCTTCGTTATCTCCATTTCCAGTAAATTTTAAGCGCCCCGCATCCGGCACCAGCCGCATCTTGCGACGCAATGAGAATGTAATGGTGGGTAAACCTGTGACTGCGCGCGATTCGAAATTAAACGGTTTTTTTATGTTGTCGGGTCCAAATGGACCCACGGTTCCGGTTAAGGGTTAAAAAAATGTAACTAAAATGCACATCTACCTTATAATTCCCATACAAAAATATATATCGATCCGTGGCCTGTAGTTACCATAGACTTGATAACTTATAAGTACTTAGTACTACCTACTTCATTAAAAAGAATAAATGATAGTACCTACCTATCTACCTAAAAACGTACGGAAGACTTCACGAGCGTAATTTCTGTGAAATGTTAAGATCGTGCTCAAAATATAAACATGCAAGCAAAATTTCCAATAGTTATTATACCTACGTGATAACAGCGAACAAGCAGACGTCTCTCCTGCGTATCGCTGTTCTGAGGTCAGGATGATAGGTCTAGGTAAAGTGTACATCAATTGTCTGTCAAATGACGTGTTTTGTATTTGCTATCTCCAGTGACCAACAGAAATGCAATGGAGATAGCAAATAAGTACAAAGCACGTCATTTGACAGCTATTTGATGTACACTTTAATCAGTGATTAGGTATCACTAAAAGGATACTGAATAGCCGCGCTGGACATGACAAATACTAATTTTTTTACCACTTTTATAACATGAGTTGTAATTCTGTTGGAAAAAAAAATTACTTAATTTATCATTTGTAATCTAGACATATTTCGCTATTTTGAAAATAGCTAAAGTTCGCGCTAACAGAATAACTGCCATTAAGATAATACAATAAAACGGTAATTATATTATGTTAATATAAGAAGTAGGTAACTTATGCAAGAAGCATAAAATGTTATTCTGAGGTCGACATACCAATCACCTTTTCTATGTCTGCGGTAAACCTGCTATTTTTCTTTTTCAATACTTATTTACTGTTGTCTAACCTAAGGTTGTCTGGCAGAGATCGCACTGAAGCGATAAGACCGCATTTGTGCGCCTAAGTTATATATTAAAAGTGAAAGAGCGTGTTCATTATTCTGTAAATTTTGTTACTACTGCACACTGCTGTCACAGTATAAAGAATTCTACCTACCAGTAGTCCAACTCCTTTGTTCTTGAATTCATGCCGACATATATACCTACTCACGGCTAGTCAGTCAAGGGTTAGGGTTGTCAAATAATAACATTTTAAACATTTCATCTAAAAGTTTTATTTTAAAATGGCAAACAAAAAAAATGTGAAGTTAATAATGAAACCGATGACGGTCTTGCTGAAGTTTCGTCCACAAAATTTTCATCCACAGTGGACGAAACGACACCTTTTATTTTATGATTTTTTTCACCGACGATTCGTTCACTATCAAATTATGGAAGTTGTTTAGTACAGTCAGATGAAAAAGTTGTATGCTAATGAACAATATAATAACAAAAAAAAACATAATATATATGTGACAACAGCTACATTGATTTGGCATTACCTACTTACTATTTTTAATCACAGATATCATCAATTTGAATTTGTTTTACCCACTTTAACTTTATACTAATTACTATTATGTTTCAACTTTGTGCACCTAAGTTATATATTATTATAAGTGAAAAAGTGTGTATTTTTTTGTAAATTTTGGTGCATAATAAAGTGTATTCATTCATTCATGTTATGTGCTAAACTTCATCATACGTGTAAAAAAAAATTAATTAAATCTTGAGTAATTGGTGATTTTGATGTATCAATTTATATATAAAAGTTTAAAACATATACCTAAATTGATCGCTTTATTTTGTTAAAGCTTTGTATCTGACTGTATAAAAAAAATATTTTAATGGTGCACGAATCGACAGTGGAAAAATAATAAATTAAAAAGGTGTCGTTTTATCCATTGTGGATGAAAATTTTGTAGACGAAACGTCAGCAAGCTGGATGGCTTATTTACGAATAAAAACGGAACTCTACCTATTAACCATTATAAATTTACAAGACAGCAATTATTACATTATAATAAAATACACTAGGTATAAAATATTTTTTAACAAATAACAAGTGCAAACCCTTCTAGATAGAGAGCGCAAACTGTATGGAGTTCGCGCTCGCCGACCCTGCCGCTCGCTTCCCCGCGTTCCCCCCAGCGTTGCTCTGTGCAAGTACATGAGTCGGCCGACTGTTAGTATTAAGACTGTGCTGCTGTACTGCACACGGCATACTGCATAATAGTGTTTTCATTCATTCATTCAAAAGTTAAGGAACGGTTAGGAAACTAGATGATGTTTATTTTGACAGTTTTCCGTTTGCGGTAAATCTTACTGGTTTTTCAGCAAAAGCAAGTGGGGGCGATGGAGGATGAAGTTAAGGAAATCCAAATGGAGCTAGAAGCTATAAAACGAGAGAGATATCAAATTGGCAAAAGGCATATTTACGGCACGGTGGGTGTGGGAAACATTTAAATGAAACTCTAATGCCCGGTTTCTATCAACGAACCGTAAACCGTCAGTATAGTATATTATAGTTTGCCTAAAAGTAACGAAGCGTTGCTCATAGTTATACAAAATGTTTAGAGTTAACTGTACTTAGAATTTGTACTATTCGTACTAAAAGCAAACATTTGTTAGCAAAACGACTCGTTTGTTAAATATAGGAACCGGGCCAGAATTTAACTAAAGTTGCATAATCTTTAAAAAAGCAAGTAATGTTGTTTTTTTTATCTTTAACCAGCTATCCAGGCGAACTTCGTATCACCCGCTGTTTGAATAGGTAGGTAAACTTAAAATGTTGTTTTTTCTAACTGTTTTTCCTTTTTTTCTTACCTTCCTTGAACTTCCACAATTAATTCAAAACCAAAAGTAGCCAAATCGATACAGCCAATCTAGAATTTTAGCGAGACTAACGAACAGCAATTGACTTCTATGACTCTCTGTCTATATATAATAATATGATAGTATGACTAGCTGTCCCGGCGAACTTCGTTCCACCCATTCAGTTTGTATGGAAAAATTAAAATGATGTTTTTCCTAGTTTCCTCGCAGTTTTCCCTTTTTCTAATCTCTTAAATTCCTGGACTTGAACAAATAAATCGAAACCAAAATTAGCTAAATCAGTTCAGCCGTTCTTGAGTTATAGCGAGAGAAACCAACAACAATTGAAGACTAGCAACCCGCCTTGGCTTCGCACGGTTATAAAATGTACAATATGTAAACCTTCCTCTTAAATCACTAAATCTAAAAAAATCTATTAAAAACCGCACCGAAATCCGTTGCGTAGTTTTTAAGACTAAAGCATACAAACGGACAAAGGGACAGAGGAAGCGACTTTGTTTTATATTAAGTATTTCGTGAAGATTGTTAAACATTATCAGCTATCTAATCTACGTACTTTTTCGTTTCAAATGACAAAAGTATAATTATTGTTGATATTAAACGGCTACATTCACAGTCTGACGACTTACTTTTGCAATTTCACTGCTTCCAGTTACAAAGTACTCGCCTAGTGAACATTAATGATTGATTTACAGTTTAGACGAACAAATGAATGAATATAGATAACTGTTCACAGTTAAACTTACAAATTAGTAAAAGTAGGTAATAAAATTATCTGTGTAGGTGACTTATGGCCGATTTCACCAAGAGCCCCTATACTTTAGGGGACCTTTTAACGTTACTTACGGGACTGATTCCATATAAAACAGTCCCCTAAATCACGTTAAAAGTCCCCTAAAATATAGGGGCCCTTGGTGAAATCGGGCATAAGACTATTAGATACGGAAAGAAAATTAAACTCATCCGTTCTCATATTAAAAACTTACGCATTTCTATAAAACATTTATTAAACGTACCGCTAATTTTTGGTAAAAATATTTTCCTATCCGTCTTTTCCGTCCGTCCGTTTTCTCGTATAGTCCGAGCTCCTTTTGCAGAATAGACCATCTGCCTTCCTGCCAGGCCACCTCGTAAAAGGCGAGCATATTCTTACCGTCACTAAGACTGTGACATCTGACAAGGTGGTAGTTTTGCAGCGACTTGCCCGGATTGGCAAAAATCCGGGCGAGTCGCTGAGAACCGCCTTCCTTATTCTTGCCGCCATAATGTCAGCACTTGCGGTTGACGTGTTCCGGTTTGGATCCCGGGCTCAGATTTGCGACACACAGTTATCATCATATGGTAAAAAAATCCGAATCCACGAAAATGTAGGCAGAGGTATGACTACCTACCCACGGAACTACTTGGAACTACGTAACCCACGATTAGCGGGTTACGTAGTTCCAATATGGTAGGTGGCAAAATCTATCGCCAACCAGGCACTTACCCGATCTCGTGAAAGATAATTTTCATGAGAAAATTTAAAAAGATCACTTTACATACTTTAAGTTGCCTTGCTCATAAATAGAATCTGTGACCTGATGTAGTCAGTGACAACACCGTACCACCTGAGAGAAGACCTGAGCTCACTGAAAAGAAAACAACTGGTTATTGCCACTCTGCGTGCTAGTCTAAATCTGCAGCTCAATTGGATGAATTTCTTAGATCACCGTTAAGGATATACCACCTTACGTATACCTACTGCCAGAATGACAGTGTAATATTCCGACCCGAAAGTAGAACAGACCTGCACTATTGGCCTAATACCTCGACCACAAAGCAGCGAGTGTCTATAGGTTATGCTCATTTCTTACTATCAGATCGTAGGTATTTTAACACAACAATATCATGTTAATGTTTGCATGGATAAAACTTGAATATTATACGAAATAGGCGAATAGTAAGCTGTTAGAAGTCTACATTATCCAACAGCAGACTAGTGCTAAAACAATGATGATGGATGATTTCAGGAGACGGATGCGATTAAAGATTCCAATTTCGCAGCGGATACACTGTCGAAATACCGTGATGAGGAATTGGATTTCAATGCGGTACCTCAAGTAAATGTTATTTATCACTCCCTTTATCAGTAGTTTGAGAAAATTAGGTATATACATACATATCCTCACACCAAGTCCCTTACAGGGTGGGCAGAGTATCCAGTGCCAAACCTCACGATCCTCGCAAACCTGCCTGGCTTCCTTCATATTCATAACCCTTTTCATACAAACACGCCGGTTTCGGAGACTTGTGACACCACCTACGATAACATTATTTTAATAACAGTTAATAAACTACCCAGGGTTTATTTCAAAGATATTCTGTGCTTTGTAAATATATATTTTTATTTACTTAATTTCTTTTTTAGTCAAGGCATATTATTATACCTAACTATCTTTGTATCTTTTTGTATATTCGTTATCGCTTTATTTAAAAACGGCAATTTGGATTAAGTTTTAATTATTTGACGGAAATAAGTTTAATTCAATAGCAAGTAGGTTTGACCTGTGGTTTTGACAGGTAAGAGTTGATACCTAAATATGTACATATCGACACGCCAAGTCGTTTACGGGGTAGAGCGTATAGAGTGCCAAATCTCACGATCCTTGCAGACCTTTCCGGCGTTCCCACATTCATTATGTTTTCCTTTTCATACAAATACGCCAGTTTTAAGACTCTTGAGTCTTGACATCACCCTCAGATAATACCTGAGCGATTTGATCGTGGAATGTCAAACTAGGTTTTTGCGGGTACCTACATCCGTCCACAATCGCATTGTATACCTAGTAGGTAACCTACCTGCCGGCTTTGTCAATCATGTATTTGTCATTCTTTTCACATGACCGAATCAGAGGAAGAGGAGACTCTTTCTAATTTCAACGTTTAAGAGTTGATACAAAAAAAAAACGCAGAACGGCACCGATGGGCTTAAATTATTTACTTTAATTTAGATTAATTTAATTAGGTTCTTAATTAAGAATTAGCTCAGTTAATAATAATATTCAACTAGTCAAATGGTCTACCTTGTATTTCTTAATACAACTCTTACAGACTTGCACGCGTTGGCCGTTGCATGGGGCAACAAAAACGTTGCGCCTACTTTTTTTGAAATAGCCAAATACGTAATCCAATGGTTTGCTTTTGTATGATGAAAGTACCATAAATGTTATGCTATTATATATTATGTTATTTTCATAGTACAAATTCGAAAGTTTGTATGTTTGTTTGTTACTCCTTCACGCTAACTCTGCTGAACCGATTTTCATGTAGTTTGGCACACACATAAAAGGTAACTTGGATTAACACAGGATAGTATTTATACCGAAAAATGTTCCTGTGGGACCATTTGCGGTAGTAGTAGATGGTTTTAACAAAAAATACTAATCCTACTTATTAGCGCGGGCAACAGTTGGTAGATAATACATTATATTTGTCCACTTTTACTTTAATATGTGTCGACACTGAAGATTAGTGATTTTCTTGCGGTTTTTATTAATAGTTGTAAGTGTCTAGACACCGAAAGATTTCGATGCGCGGGGTCCATAACAATGCCTACTCTAGTTTTTATGTAGTAAATCTTAATAGGTTGAAATAATGATTTTTTAGACACAAAAGCTTCGTGAAGAACTGATTAGAGCAAAAAACGCAGCTGATGAAGAGAGGTTTCAACGAGAAAAATATGAAAGGAAACTGAAAGACCTGGAACTAAAGCTGAACAGTATTTGTAGTTCTGGAGTGGTGGAGCAAAAGGTATCTATTTATGTAATCCACTGCTTACACACTTTATAGGGTACTAAACCAGTAAGCAGCTCTCCTAATAATATGATAAAAACTATATAGGTAGCAAGACTTTGTCTATTATATATGGAATTTACTAAGTACATCTATGTTACCTAGAGTAGCTTCTGGGAACCTGTACTTCGTGTGCAAGTCGGTAAGCTACTCTAGTCTCCATCAAGAGCACGACAATAGAGAGCATGTTATGGCGGCAGCAATCGGTAAGGTGGTGTTAGGAACACAGGCTATTGGCACAGTAATTAGTATCATAACTATTACTATTAAAATGTTTTGAGAATACTCAGTATTGTCGCGTTCTGTTTGGACGGTAAGGGTATGTGCTAAAATAGCTTATGATTCAATTCCAGTTTCTACCGAATTGTTAAAATTTTGTTGTCAGATATATCATGCAATGATTAGAATTGTAATTCGGTTTGATAGGGCAACACCAAAACAGAAGAAGTATCCACACTAAAAGTTCAACTACGAGACATGAAAGAAGAGTTGGAAGAAATGAAAATAACACTGAATGAGAAAAATGAGCAATTGCAAGATTATCGCCTTAAGGTAAATAACTCTTTTTATACCTTGAATATGAAAGATTGACCTTTGTGTGTGTGTGTGTGTGTGTGTTGCTTTATACTTGACAAATTTATTTGAACCTTTGGTGACGCTCTCCGATATCAGCAATTGATGGTGAAAATAAAAAAAAAAAAATTTTACACGGTTTAATTTAACTTGCAATATAATAATGTTCACTTGGGTGGAACTTCTATCCTCTACCAATTCAACTGGTTCTTGGCAAACCAAGTTAAATGTATACATACGACTTTGACAATACAAAACCTTAAAATTTTATAATAAAGCTATTTTGTCGCCTCTGTGGTCGAGCGGTCCGGGTGTTGGACTTGACTGCATGAGGTCTCGGTTTCGAATCCCGAGTCGGCCAACAAAAACAAGATTAGATTTTTCCAATTTTCTATAAAAAAAAATGTTGGTCGGGATTGGAAACGTGCCCGGTTGGCGATAGGCTTGCCACCTCTCACTTATGGGACTTAGTATCTTCGACTAGTCGTGGGTGCCCTGGTTGTACCTCTGCCTACCTCTTCGGGGATAAGGGCGTGAAGATACTTTTTATTTTAATGGCGGCGGTAGTTGGTATTTATATAATGCTTCTTGAATCTACCACTCTACTACTAAAAATAACCCTTACAAATTGTTACGTAAGTCTATTTGTTGTTAAAAATATTAATGTTTAGTACCTCCAAGCCCAACAACAAGTGGAGGAAATGAGACGACAGATAGATGTGATAGACTTCGACAACAAACAAGTGTCTGATCAGATTCAAGTAGAAATCCAAAAAATGAAGGTAATTAAATATATAAACAGGTAGATTTATTTGATATTTTCCATCGTCGGCGATTGGTAAAACTTCCAAATACTCATATTTTTAAATATAGAAATAATTGTACTGTTTTACGTATCACATAAAATTTATTATTTTGTAAATAACCTATCGGTCCAAAAAATGAAGGTAATTAAATTTAAAAACGGGTAGATTTATTTGATATTTTCCATCGTCGGCGCTTGGTAAGACTTCCAAGGTACTCATATTTTTAAATATAGAAACACTTGTACTGTTTTACGTATCACATAAAATTTATTATTTTGTAAATAACCTATCGGTTTCGCTTATGGCAGCATCATCAGGGCTAAAACTTGAACTAGTTAGTTACTTAGTCTAAGTTTTAGATACGTAAAACAGTAAAATTGTTTCTTCATTTAAAAATATGACACAGGTAGATTTGTTGTGTTTGTTATCCAATTAAGTATTTCTATGTGTTTGAATTGTGTATTTGGTATCCAATTAAGTAAGTATTTCTATGTATTTTAATTATGCATTAAGCATTCAATTACGTATTTCTATGTATTTGAATTGTATATTTGATGTTCAATTTAAAAATTTAAAAATATGTAACAGGTAGATTTGTTGTATTTGATATCCAATTAAGTATTTCTATACATTTAAATTGTGTATTTGGTATCCAATTTTGCTTACTTTGGGGTTAGATTCAATTTGTGTGACTTGTCAAGGAATTTTTTCATATTTATTTATTTACCGTCTTAAATAGGTATTCCTGGTTTCAGAAAGTCAGTGTGTGTAAGCAGAAATAAGTCTGCGAGTGACATTTGGCTCTCGAAAGGTACTCTCTGCCTACTATACGTATATTCAATGTCAATGTTCTCCACTGATAGGCTCTGGTCTAGGGGGTAGGTCAGTCGGTAAATTTTCCTTCGCTTCTCCTTCAGTTCGTGGTCAACCTGAAGAGGATGTGTCACACCACTAATGTATCTGTGTGGATCTGAAGGGTAGGATGACAGGTAGACTTGCACAATAAGCCTTAAAATTCACACATCAATCCAGACGTGTAATTTTTTTACTATCAGGAGAATCGAGTGCTCGGTTATTATTATGTTATCTAAAAAATCCTTCATTTTGTTTATCTTGTGATATTTTAAAAAAGGCTTACAGTATTAGTGAAAGTATATATTATGTTTAGTTTTCTAGTTAAAACTTACTACAAGAAGAATTTATGCTTGGTTTTAATTAGCTATCTCTAAGTTCGACAATTTAAAATTTCAGGGAAAGCTGCGGGTGATAGCTAGTGTTTTAATGAATACGCGTTTGTTTGTTTGAATGTTTATATCACCTTTTAGTTTTCAAACGCGTCTCAGCACCTTTATGGGTCGCTAGAAAATTTGGCAATGTGGTCGCAAAAATTATTATTTTATATAAACCCATAAAGGAACTTAATTAATTTTTGACTTAGGTTATACTATGAGACATTGTGTTAGTTTATACTTTTTACCCGACACCAAAAATTTGTCGTATTTGTATGTTTGCTACTCAATTACTGGGCCAATAACGTACAGATTTTGATTGTTCTTTTTTTCAAAAGTGTATTATGATTTTGAGGTAGTCCCATAGAAGTTTTTTTCAATATTCAACATGTGGTTTGGGAGTTCAATTTAATACAGCATATATTTTCATGTAACACGATGTTTTAAACGTTAATGAAATCGTTGATGAATATGAAAAAAAAAAAAATTTATAACTCATTATCGTCCTGCTCCTGCTTCGTACGGGTATAAAATGTATGTAACATAAACCGTCCTCTTCAATCACTTTATCTATTAAAAAAATGGCATCAAAATCCGTTGCGTAGTTTTAAAGGTTAAAGCATACAAAGGGACATAGGGATAGAGAAAGCGACTTTGTTTTATGTTATGTAGTGATGAAGCACAAGATGAATCTAGACAAAATCTATACAGAACAACCTCGGAGTCTGTATAGAATGACCTGCTTTTTAAAAAGAGAATAAGTAAATTGCTGCATGGTAATAAGTTTTTTGCAGTTGGACTGCACTTGAATTAATTTTTTATTCGATTTGTGTGCGAGCGGACGTCTACTCAGAGAATTCTTAACCTAGCCGGGGTTATTTTGGTTGACGCATGACTTAGTTGTATATTTCAAAACAGATGCAATTCCAAGAGAAGTTACAGGAACTGTCACCACTACCAGACCTATTGAAAGGTGCTCAAATACAACTGCATGAAGCGAAGCAACTGCAGAAGCTTGCAGAAGATAGCTCTGAACAACTTTCAAATGAACTTCATCGCGTCAAGGAAAAAGTTAGTTTGGAGAAAACTTTAAAAATATCTTCACGCCCGTATCTCCGAAAAGGCAGGCAGAGGTTCAACCCGGGTACCCACGACTACCGAAAGACTAAGTCTCACAGTATGATTAATCATGATTAGTCTTCCGGTCTTTTTCCTTGACTTAAGCCTGTAGACAACCAAACACATTCGATCCCAGCAAAAAATGTTTTCTATCAGAAAATTGAAAAAAATACATTTTCTATTTGGTGTTCGACCCGGGGATCGAAGAGGGGATATCATAAAGTCAAGTCAAAGGCGGTTAGAAAACATCCACTATATTGAACTTTCAATAGTGTTATAAACTAGCAAACAGACACAGCCTCTGTGGTTTAGCGGTCCGCTGTTGGGTTTGACTTCATGAGTTATATTGTTTGATCCCCGGGTCGGGAAATCAAACAAAATTCTGTTTTTTCAATTTTTATATTAAATACGTAACGTTATCCAGGATTGGATACGTATCCGATTGGCGACAGCAAACTTCGTTCACTGGTACTAAATACTCTCTGCCTATCAAACCGACAGGCTTGGCATGAAGATTGGTAAGATGACCTGCACGTTTAAACGTTTCTTTACATAAAATGAAATGGTTGAAACTTATTAAGATTTAAAATTTAAGTTTCGTCCAAATTAAAAAAAATAGCATTCTTAAAATTTTATAATCAACTAGCTGTCCCGGTGAACTTCGTTCCACCCGTTCTGTTTTTATTGGGAATAATAAAGTATTGTTTTTCCCATTTTCCCTGCAATTTTCCTGGTTTATCTCATCATAAGAACCTTTGTCTAACAATAACTAACACAACAAAAAAAGAATTATCCAAATCGGTTCAGTCGTTCGGAAGTTATGCGCTTACCAACACATTTAGTAATTCATTTTTATATTGTAGATAATATATTATGTAAAAAAACATAAAATTAAAATTAGTCCCCAATGTGCTTAATCAGCGTATCACGCTTAATTGGTTAGACCAATTTTGCTGAACATATTTAATTGTGTTATTTATTGTTACTTACTTCCTACGAAAAGAAAAATCGAGAAAATTGTATTTAAAATGGAAAAACAACGCTTTATTCCATACAAACGGTTAGCTTAGTTCTTAAAGTCAAGCGATTCGAATTCGCCGGCTCGGCTAGTATGTTAATATATTTGATTTTTTTATTGTTTTAGCTAGTGATTGCAGTCAATAACCTAAATCAAGAAAAGGCCGAAAGGATAAAATACACTGAAGAGGCCAGCTCTTTGCGAACACAACTAGAAGATGCACTAAAGGAGATCGAGGAACAAGCCAGATCAATAAATGAATACAAGTGAGCTTTATTTCAAATCTAAGTTATTAACACAATGCTTACAGTGTTCTGATTTTGCAAATACCTAGTCTTGCCATAAATATTGTAATAAAGAAAAAAAATATTTTTTTAACTGCAAATAACATATATTACTTTTACAGTGTGTTAGTTTAATACATAA
>NJDD01004928.1:38486-50636 GCA_002245505.1 Calephelis nemesis | reverse complement strand
GAAAACACAATGAACAATCGTATAAAAATGACAGATTCGAAATTCAAATGTAATATTTTTTTATTTTTAAGTGTAACAGTATTTATGGCCAGACTAAGTATACATATCTTCACGCCAAGTCACTTTCGAGGTAGGCAGAGAGTATCGAGTGCCAAACCTCACGATCCTGACACACCTGACTGGCTTCCATCTCATTCATATTCATCGTGTTCTGATCTTGGATCTTGGTTTGCTAGTAAGTTAGTAGCACACCAGTACCATTTTTGATAAGGGAAAAAATTATCTACTAGTTTTTCCACCGATGGAATTGATTGGTCATAAAAAGCATGTTTTACAATTTCGTTCAGTTAAAGTGCACAAGCCAATGAAGATACCATTGCTTCGTGTGTTTCCTCGTTCCTGCCAAATCTCACAAGATGAGCTTGAGTAAGGAGGCAATCGCTTTATCTAAGACCCTGACATGAATTTCTATGACTTAATAAATTTGACTAAGTCCGATTTAACGCGAAACGTTAAATTTCCCCACCATAACAGGCTTAGTGTGGAGGCGAAAAATTACATAATTTTTAACTCTATTTCAGTAAAATATGTTTTTTTAAATATCTTTAATAACTTCTTTTTAGTTTTTAATTTGTTTATTCCAGATGTATCGTCCTAAGGTTAGAAGAAAAGTTGACCCAACAGGAATGTTTGTATAAAGAGAAATCGTCAGAATGTCACCAGCTGGTCCAGGAACTAAATGAGCTGAAGGTGGAAAGCAGCAGATCTTTAGCTCGTGCAAAGGAAAGGTCAGACTCTATGCGTCGGTACATGCAAACCCAGGTGTCGGAGCTGGAAAGGCAGCTGATACAAAGTCGAGCACAATGCAGGTCGTGTCAGAAGGAAAGGGATGAGGTAAGTCTTTAACCTGGCAGGGGGGAAGAGGATTTAAAGAGGTAATTACCAACTGAGAAAGACAAATCGAATCTTACCTATTTGGGTTGGAAAAATTTATTGTTCATAGACTATTTCTACAGTTTTAAAATTTGAAGTTTCCTTGATTTCTTTAGTCTTGTCCCAAAACATACAAATAGGTCCAGTGATATGTAAGTAAAACAAACACATTAAAAAGATCCTAGATGAGGAATTCCCTAGAACACATACAAAAAGTTTCATCGACATCGGTCCAGTCTAGAAGGAGTTCACTGACATACTCACTCACAGAAGAATTATATATATAAAGATTTATTGTTTAATCCTCTACGGTCTGCCTTGCTTATTCCCGACGCCATAATAACTGTCATGTTGCGTTCTGGAGGGTAAGGTAGCCGGTAGACTTGTATAGTACGCCTGGACTCCCGGCCACGGGAGAACACCGTAGTCTGTTACACGTGTGGTGGATATGCAGGCCATGGTTGAGCCTTTCCATTAGGACAGCCGAGTGCTTGTTCATAGTATTTTCTCATAAAAAACTAATTATTTAAAATATCACAAAAGAGAATCAGAAGCTCAGTAAAACTGCAATCGAATACGACGCTGCGATTTGACAATTCTTATTTTCAAAATACAGATAGTTCCGAACTGGTCCCATATACATTTTATCAACATCCTACTTGTAGTTTCAGAGTTACACTTAATAATTCATACATTTTACTTAATTTATAAATAATATTGATCGCCTCTGTGGTCTAGCGGTCCGGGTGTTGGACTTGACTTCATGAGGTATCGGGTTCGAATCCCGGGTCGGCCAACAAAAATAAAAGGATTTTTCCAATTTTCTACTAAAAAAAAATGTTGGTCGGGATTGGAAATGTGCCCGGTTGGCGATAGGCTTGGCTAGGCGATCTCGTTATGGGACTTAGTGTCTTCGGCTAGTCGTGGGTGCCTTGGTTGTGCCTCTGCCTACCTTTTCGGGGATATGGGCGTGAAGATACTTTTTATATAACATTTATGAGCTGTGTGTGTATGTGTGTATGACTGTGTGTGTGTGTGTGTGTTTGTGTGTGTGTGTGTGTGAGAGAGCGCGTGCGTGCTTGCGTGCGTGTGTATGTACATTTATACGTGTGGTAGGAACAGCCTATTTACATTTATGCGTGTGGAAGGAATATTTTTTTGATGCAGTTTCTTAAATAAAAAGCTGACGCGTCCGAGATGCTTCAAAGCTGCGTTATAGTGGGATTTGTTTTATGTTTATATACAAATATCCTTCAATTCGGGTAAAACCAAGGGCAGTAGTAAGTGTCGAATAATTATTACTATTACAAGTTAATATCCTCAAGTTTTACAACTCCAATGGATGGCCATAAATCTAAGTAATTGACAACTACAACACGAACTAATTTGAGGTCATATAACTGATCACTTGGTGGACGCCAGGTACTGCATAAAGACACAACGGTTTGACAGCTTCTTTAACCGACTTTGAATAAGGAGAAGGATGTATGTTTGACCCTTTCACGTTATTATGTATGTATGAAGGAAGCAAGACAGGTTTGTCAGGATCGTGAGGTCTGGCACTCGATACTCTCTGCCTACCCCGTAAGGGACTTGGCGTGAAGATATGTATGTATGTTCATCGATTTATCAGACGCCTTTTCTTCTTTTTCCTCGTGTTGGTCCCGGCTCCTTTGCGGAATAGACCATCTGCCTTACTGTGCCAGGCAGCTCGTAAAAGGCGAGCTTAGGCTTACCGTCACTAAGACCGTGACATCTGACTAGGTGGTAGAGTTTAGCACTACTAGTACACTAGAGTAGACTCGCCCGGATTGGTATCACCGCCTTACCTATTCCTGCCGCCATAACGTCATGACGTGTTCCGGTTCGGAGGGTAAGGTAGCCGGTAAACTTACTTTTGCTTGAGGCCTAACATCCCGGCCCCAGGTTGGCAACGCACCATTACCACCTTTGGTGTCTCTAGGCGGCGTGAATTTCTTACCATCAGGAAATCCGCCTGCTTGTTTGCCTTTCAATATCATAAAAAATATTTTATTTGAAAGAGCGTTGATACTTCCATTGTGGTCCCATTACCTCGAAGTATGGATCTGATGGAATATACAGCCGTAGTAATATATTTTGTCGCTAGGTTTCCAAATTACTTTTTTGTAAGAAAAACTAGTGTCGCAAGCCATTACCTACCTATCTGGCAAGAATATCGTCAACCGGGTTCATATTCAATCCCGAGCAAAGTTTTTTATTAGAAAATTTGAAAAACCAAATTTTATTTTTGTTACCCGACCCGGGATTCGAATTCGGAACCTCAAGCAGTCAAGTCCAACACCTGTACCGCTAGAGCATAGAGGCGATTTATAGTAGCATCTTATTCGTATCTAAGTAGAATTTAAAAAAAAACACGATTTACCAAAAATAATAATATAGAGCAAAGCTCGATCATTAAAATGTAGACTATAATATACTATTGTATTTACTAATATAATAATAAAAATGTTGTAATAATTCGTTATTACGAACAAAACAAAAAGCAGAAAAGCCCTGTGTTGGACTTGACTTCACGAGGTCCTTGGTCTAGTCTACGGGTTGGGAAACAAAAAGAAAGTTTTTTTTTTAATTTTTCTAAGAACAAAAAAAATGGCTGATATGGTTTTTAGCTACATCATAGGTTTTGTAGGCGGTTATTGAAAATGTTTAAATATGGATATTTTCACAAATATCGAATCGGTGGTATAGTGGTCCGCTGTAGGACTTGACATGAGTTCTCGGGTTTGATCCCTGGGTCGGGCAATCAAAACAAAATGTGTTTTTTTTTCGATTAAAAAGAATTAACATTACTGGATATGTGCAGCAACTATGTTTGCCACCTTTCACATTTTTGGACTTTATGTAGGTACTGGTACAACAAGGGCACTCTTGTTGTACCAGTACCTACCACTTCAGTGACACATGCGTGAAGATACTGACTGATTGATTGAGTAACAATAAGAGAAGTCAAGTCTTTTTGTTACAAATTAATAACTAGCTTGATCTTTTATGACCGCCTCGTTGGTCGAGTGGTTAGCGTACACGCCTAACTACATCGACCAACCGCGAGGCTCGGGTTCGTTTCCGACGGGTTCAGGTTCATCACACAAATGTGGCAGACATTTGTGTGATGAACATTTAGATGTCTGCATTTCCGGGTCTGGGTGTTTATTAAATTTATTCTAATATCTATTTAAGTAATTTCTATGTATTAGTATCGTTAACTAACACCCATAACACAAGCATATAATTTGTTTACTTTAGGGTTAGATTCAGTTTGTGTGATTTGTTCAAGGATATTTATTATTTATTTATTCGAATCTCGGGTCGGGCAACAAAAAGAAAATTGGGTTTTTCCAATTTTCTAATAAAAAAAATGTTGCTTACGACCGGGAATGTGCCTGGTTGGCGATAGGCTTGCCACCTATCACATTGTGGGACTTAGTGTCTTCGGCTAGTCGTGGGTGCCCTGATTGTGCCTCTGCCTACCTCTTCAGGGATATGGGCGTGAAGATGCTTTACTTATTTATTTCAGGTAAGACAGCGCATGCAAATTCAAATCAACAGCCTGCAAGAAAACTTTGAACTGGTGGAAATAAGGTTGAGAGCTCTTCAAAACCAAATCGCCTCTTTGAAAAACAATTATTCAATGATATTGTGTGAAGAGGAACAAAGTAGTGACGATAAAATAGTTACTATATGAAGACTTTTTTACTATATGAAGTATGAAGACCATGATTTTGATGTATTTGATTTTAATATTATTATAAATATTTTTTAAAAGTTTATAATTCTTGGAAATATTTTGTACGGAATAAAATATATTTTTTTTCAATTTATGTTAATTCTGACCTCAAAGAAGTTGTTCGGTTTGTCGTTTCTTTTTTTATTTTTTGGTCGCTGTACACATTGGGTCTTGGTGTTAGTTGTGTAAAGATCTACTTGGAAGATTGTTGGTATGATATGCCGAGACAATACCTTGGATATATGTGTACTGCGGTCATATGCAGAAGCGGTTCTAGTATTAGCAGCGTCCTGGGCGTAATTTATACAGCGCCCCCTACATGCTGTTCAAAACCATACTAAAAGGTTAATAATATATAGCGTACAGGATCCGACGCCCCTTTGCTTCTAGGCGCTCTGGGCGGTTGGCCAACAGCGCCATACCCAAACGCCGTCCCTGGTCATATGACGGAAAGATGTCTTATGCAGAGTATTTAAATTTTAGAATTTTTCCCGGACTCAAAGCAAGAAAAACAATCATTTCAGGGAGGACCTATAGCCTTCGTCTCTTGCTAATAACGTTTGTGCTACGGAGGTATCATATCCTGTTGTAAAATGTTGGAATTTGTCATTGCAGATAAAAAACACATCTATATATATTTATATATATATATAAATCAATTGCTGTTCGTTAGTCTCGCTTAAACTCGAGAAAGGCTGGACCGATTTGGCTCCTTTTGGTTTTGAATTATTTGTTGAAGTCCAGGGAAGGTTTAAAAGGTAAGAAATAAGGAAAAACTGCGAGGAAACTAGGAAAACCAACATTTAAAAATTTCCATTACAAACGAAGCGGGTGGAACGAAGTTCACCGGGACAGCTAGTTTTATAATAAAGAAGAGATAAAAATAAATATTTCTGGACAACTTACACAATTTGAATTTGATCCCAAAGAAGCATAATATATACGCTTGTGTTATGGGTATTAGTTAACGATACCAATATATAGAAATACTTAAATATATACCAAAATACATTAAATAAACACTCTAGACCCAGAAATGCAGACATCTAAATGCTCATCACACAAATAAATAAATAAATAAATAAAATCCCTGGACAAGTCACACAAATTGAATCTGTCTGAACAAATGCTTGTTCCCGTCGGGAATCGAACCCGAGTCTCACCGTTGGTCGGTGGAGGTAGACGTAAACGTTAGCCACTTGACTAACGATCAACAGTCGCTGGCTAGCACAAAATAATAACAATGAAATATATAGACGAATTGATTACCCTATTTTTTGTTTTCAAACATTCTAAGAACAGGTAAAGCTTGGCCACGTCTTTTCCGCTAGATAAAATGTCTGGGTACTAAATGCGTATTATGAAAATACCACGCAATATAAGCAGAGTGTAAATTCATGATTTAGGATAATTAACTTCCTTAATTATCTAGCAACTTCTACGTTTCTTTGTTTTTGCAATAAAAATTAGATATATTATAGTCTTGTAAGTCTTTGTTAAGTTTTTACAATGTAGGGTTTTTGTCTGTCTTGTCCAGACAATTGACAATCCAGACAATCCAGATATTGAAGAATATAGAGCTATGTCAGTGATAGGACGAAGGTTCCAAGTTCGATTTCGGCTACGTTTTTTTTATGATATTGGAAGGCAAACAAGCAAAAGGATTTCCTGGTAAGAAATTCACGCCGCCTAGAGACACCAAAGACGGTAATGGTGCGTTGCCAACCTGAGGCTGGACTTTGAGGCCTCGAGCAAAAGTTAAATTACCAGCTACCTTACCCTCCGTCGTCCTTACGTCAACGAAAGCATTGATAATGTCAAAAGCATTGATGGCGGCAGGAATAGGTAAGGCGGTGGTACCAAAACGGGCGAGTTGCTGCGAAACTACCACCCACTAGGATATCACGGTGCTAGTCACGGTAAGCCTATGTTCGCCTTTTACGAGCTGCCTGATCGGAAAGTAAAAAGTCTATTCTGCAAAGGAGCCGGACAAATACGGGGGAAAACGTACGTTTCTTTGCCTTTGAATTAAAATTTAGATCATAAATGTTCTGCAAGTCTTTGTTCAGTTCTTAATAGTTTGTATAGGATTTATTTGATTGTCACTTTTAAGGCTTTAGAGGAATATAGATCTAAGTCAACCAGAGATAAAGGTTTCAATTTCGATTCCACCTGTTTCTTTGTTTTTGCATTACAATCTAGATCATTAAAGTCTCGCAAGTTGTTAAGTTCTAATTTTGACCGTGTAGAGTTTATTTGACTGTATTTTATCTGGCGTTTGAAGAATATAGGCCTAAGTCAGCGAGAGAAAATGGCTCAAGGTTGGACTACAGCTACGTTTCTTTTTTATAAGAATTTTGATTATTTTGACATTACAAAGAAAAAAAGAAATAAGGTTGACAAAACAAAAATCTTAATTCCAAGCTGATGAAGTTAAATAAATAAATATCCCTGGACAAGTCAAACAAATTGAATCTAACCCCAAAGCAAGCAAATTATATGCTTATTTTATGGGTGTTAGTCAACGATTCTAATACATAGAAATACTTAAATAGATACCACAATAAATTTAATAAACACCCAGACCCGGAAATGCAGACATCTAAATGTTCATCACACAAATGCCCACCCCCGTCGAGAATCGAACCCGAGCCTCGCGGTTGATCGGTATAGTTAGGCGTGTACGCTAGCCACTCGACCAACGAGGCGGTTTAGGCGGTCAGGTTGAGACAAAACAGCAGGTATTGATATATTATACCAGTGCAAGTGGTCGTCCAGTGGTCGAAATTCGACCATAATGAAATTTAATTAACAGTTATTTAATATAAATTATTACAAATTAATGTTCTTAACATTATCAAGGTTTTATTGTCAATGATCATTTTGAAAACGCCTTCTTCGGCTACTATATGTGCGCCAAATTTCATACTACTCTCTCTGTCTTCGCAATTTTCTTAAAAAGGGTCCAAAGTTTTTGCTTCACGTATTAATATTATGATGAGGTATTGTATTTTTGTTCTTCTTTCACGCTGCAACGGAGAGATGTAGAATTTTTTCATCCCCATACACAAAAATTATGAATAACATATAAAAGTTTGGAAGTTTCCTCGGGAAATACCTAGTGATTTTTTTATTAGTTTTGGTATGGGCGTAGTACCTGCCAGTAATTAAAATAAAAGTTTACCCAAATTAAATCAATTTGACAAAATTGGGCTTAAATGGTTCAGTAGTAGTAATAAGTTCAATAAAGTTTTTTTTAGTAGTAATAAGTTGTCATAGTACCTAAGTCATGTACTATATCTGTAAAAAAATAGGACAGCAGCACACATTACTTTTACTTTGTTTATAGGCGACGATTATATGTTACCGTCAGGAGAGCCGTGTGTTGGTTCACTGACCTCGGTAGTGAAAAATGACAAAGGTTGCCTGGCTACAGATCTAAAGTAGCCTTATTTCTTATCTTAGATATGTAATTGAAATTTAACTTTAGATGAGAGATAGGATTTCTTTAGGTCAGCAACCAAGCAACTCCTGTTATTTTTAAATAAAAAAATATCTGAGCAACAAAAATTTAATTAGAGTATCTGTAGATAGGTTATTGAAATTGGTCGTTAATCAATAACGACCATTGTCAATAACCTATCTAAAATAAGAGATAGTGCTACTTTATATAGCTAGAAAGATCAGTCGCCAGGCAACTATTGTTATTTTTCAATCACAAAAATGTATTAGCTATAAAACTCCAGTAGGTCTATCCTTGACTGTAGATAGGTTATTGAAATTGGTTGTCACAAATCAATAATAAAGCATAAATAAATTGAATTTAACCCCAAAGTGAGCTAATTATATGTTTGTGTTATGGTATTAGTCAACTATACTAATACAAAGAAATACTTTAATAAATATCAAAATAAATTAAATTAACACCCTCAGACTATCTAGATTTTAATCACACAAATGCCTGCCCCTATCGGGGATCAAACCCAAACCTTGCGGTTGCCTCGCTCACGGAAGCGAACAAACTAAGATTTATTATGATTTGTGACACAGTAAACGAGGGCAAAACAGAAAGAAATAAAAAGTGTTCATAAAAATAGTTCCTTAAAAAGGTTGTACTTGTACATTGACATTCAGCAAGGTATTAAATGAGAGGCATGGCCTAGTCCACAAGGGCATCCACGCTTGTTGGCTTCAACACGATCTGGCCGGTTACGCATGCACTACAAACTGTTAGGACTCGTAGTTAATCTGTACTAGCTGTCCCGGCGAATTTCGTTTCGCTGGACGATAGTGGTAATTTTGTTGCACTTTTAAGTTATCGCATCTTCTATTAAAAGTATTAGAATGAGACAAAACATTTTTAGTGCTCTAAGGTTAGTTAGTAGCTACAGACGTTCAGTCTATAAAGTAAGTATCTTCACGCCCACATCCCCGAAAAGGTAGGCAGAGGCACAACCAGGGCACCCACGACTAGCAGAAGACACTAAGTCCCACAATGTGATAGGCGGCAAGCCTATCACTAACCGGGCACATATCCAATCCTGAGCAATGACTTTTTTATTAGAAAATTGGAAAAACCCAATTTCCTTTTTGTTGCACGACCCGGGAATCTTGGACCTCACGCAGTCATGTACAACTGAACCGCTTCAACACAGAGGCCGCCAACGTTCAATCTATTATTCGGAAAACGTGATTAAAAACTTACAATTTGACATTTTCGGACTAATCATGGAAGATACTCTTTAGTTTTTATTTCATTTGAAAATCAAACTTGCGTCTAAAATTAGTGTAGCAGAATTCCTACCATTTACTAATATTAATTTTATGTACGGGATTATTTAAGTGCAGTAAAACTACAAAAAAAACGATTTCGATTTCATTAAGTAAATCAGAATCAAAATGAAGTATTTTCTCCAATTTCATTGGGAACCCATTATAAGATCCAAACTTTAAAGAATGTGACCACCTCGGGTACGCTCTTTCAAAAAAAAATTAGTTCAGAAATGACGGAGAAATCAGTTAATATACATAAAAAAATTTAGGAGTCGAATATACCTACAACCTCTTTTCGATGTCGGCTAAAAAGCTACCCAAGCGATAATACCGTCTTTTAGTTCATTACTTTAAATAATAAATTATTAAGTGTCTCAGTATCTAATATAATATTCATATACATTATACATCTTCTATAATATAGAAAGTAATCACTAAATGTGTTGGTAAGCGCATAACTTCCGAACGACTGGACCGATTTGACTAATTCTTTAATTATTGTGTTAGTTATTGTTAGAAGAAGGTTCTTATGAAGAGAAAAACCGGGAAAGTTGCAGGGAAAATGGAAAAATAATAACTTTATTACTTCTCATACTGAACGGGTGAAACGAAGTTCGCCGGGACAGCTAGTTAGATATACATTAATTCGTTAAAGGCAACACGATATCGCAACATCTAGTTGGCAACGTACCATTGATATCTTTACTGTCCATTTAAGTACCTCTTACAAAAAAAAATGTTGTTATATAGCCCTGATGAAGCTTGTAGAGCGAAACCGGTTAGCTAAATTATAAAAATAAAAAATAATAAAATATATTGTGGAAAGTACAAGTGTTTCTAAATAAATTACATCAAGAATGGAATTCCACCAAGCTCCGACGATAAGAAGTATAGAATCTACAAAAAATTGCCTGCTTTATATTTCTCATATTAAAAGAGCTACCGTTATTTTTAGCCTAAAAAAATGTAAATTTCCAGAAAAAAGGCACATTTTTCAATTATTTAGGATTATAATACAGACAATTAGATGCTCGGATCAGGCCCGACGACATCAGTCTCTAGGGGAAGGTGAAATCGTATTACAGGTACGAGCGCCGGACTCCGAGTTTCCAATGATTACTTTAAAGCTTTATAAGATTCCTTTGAAGAGGATTTTCTTTATAATACTAGCTATTTACTAGCTACGTTGTCTGTGTAGAAAATATTTTAAAAACTTTATCCACCGTTACAGTCCTTTAGGGGTTAATCATTGAAGAAAAAGCAGCACAGTGTTTGATATAGTTCCTTATATGTACATGTCAGATTTCATCACAATCGATCTAGGAGCTTAGCCGTGAAAACACAGAGACAGTATTAGTATTTAATATAAAAGATTTTAAAAAATTGTGTGTGTACTTACGTACATGCGTTAGAAGTTATACTTCTTCGGCGTAATAAGATAAAAATCTTTTTAAAAATTTTATCTTTTGCCTTTTTTTACATTTGTAGACAAAATGACACTAACCATAGAAAAAAGGTATTTAATACATTAAAAGTTTTCTTATAATGCATTATTTAGTTAAATAAAGTTTATTTCATATTTAATAAAAATATCACAAAAAACTAAAATGTTATCTATAGCTAACTTCATCATGTCGGTTTTTCGTGACGGTGTGCGCGCGCATCGTAAAAATTTACCCTCATCATTTTTTCCTAACGCGCCAAAAGAAGTATAACTTCAAAGGTATTTAATACATTAAAAGTTTTACTATAATGCATTATTTAGTTAAATAAAGTTTATTTAATATTTAATAAAAATACCACAAAAAACTAAAATGTTATCTATAGCTAACTTCATCATGTCGGTTTTTCGTGACGGTGTGCGCGCGCATCGTAAAAATTTACCCTCATCATTTTTTCCTATAGCGCCAAAAGAAGAATAACTTCAAAAACTTTATCCACCATTACACTCCTTTAGGCGTTAATTATTGATGAAAATCCTCCGGTTCCTTAACTATGTACACGTCAAATTTCATCACAACCGATCTAGGAGCTTAGGGAACGTACCCATAATCCGTCACCCTTTTAGGGGGGGAGGGAGGTCTTTAAAATACTACGTTCAGTCACGAGAGGGAGAGGGGGGGTGACAGATTTTTGTTACGTAGTCGATTTCGCCAATAGAAATTTCTGACTATACTCTAACATTCCTTATGATACTTATTGTCCATCTGTAAAAGACTCTTATCGCCTCTGTGGTCGAGCGGTCCGGGTGTTGGACTTGACTGCATGAGGTCTCGGGTTTGAATCCCGGGTCGGACAACAAAAAGAAAATTGGATTTTTCCAATTTTCTAATTAAAAAAAAATGTTGGTCGGGATTGGAAACGTGCCCGGTTGGCGATAGGCTTGCCACCTATCACATTATGGGACTTAGTATCTTCGGCTAGTCGTGGGTGCACTGGTTGTGCCTCTGCCTACCTCTTCGGGGATATGGACGTGAAGATACTGTAAAAGACGATATCAACGGAAGAACCTGTTCAGTTTATGGCCTTTATTTTGCTTTATAAAAAGCAATAAACAGCCATCGAAAAAAATTGTATGGTAGTGCTATGGACATTCTGTCTCGGGTACGGCCTTTGCGGGTTCTCTTGAGGAGACCACACGAAGTTTTGTGTGACATGGGTGAAAGCATGGAGTGGTT
>NJDD01004928.1:0-37567 GCA_002245505.1 Calephelis nemesis | reverse complement strand
ACTTTTTAGTCGCCAGCACCTATTTCTTCAAATGTATTCAATGTACAGAATTTTCTCTTTTATTTATACACAGTTATACAGGAATGTCTGTATCTAGCTCGTAAGTGTTGGTTATTGGTATAATTACACTAGGCTCAAATTCATTTAGGTAATATCCATGTTTCACGTTTTCCCCATGTAGCAATTTCAAAGTAAGTTTTCCTTAAATACTTATCCGTTAGTTACCTCTCTGATGTAAATAAAGTGTAAACTACTTATATTTCAAAGCAAATTTAACCGCTTAATAAATATTTCGAAGCGTGTCGAAGATTTACAATTCTTTTTTATTTCATTTTTTTGGTTTGTCCTTTAAAGTTTAATTGTCATTTATTAAGTATTAAAATTAGTTAAGTACGAATTAAGTCTAAATATCTGCATTGGGTTTAGTTTACTTGTTACATTTTTTTAAACTTAATTCTTTCTGAAATTAGTATTTTTTTTTTAGTTTTGGCATGGTCATTGTAACATCTACCAATAGTCAAGTTGACATTTGCATCAATATACAAAATTTAGAGAAATCGTATTAAAATCAAATAATTAATAAGTTTGATATTTTCCATCGTCGGCGCTAAGTTAAACTTCTAAATATTCATATTTTTAACCAAAGAAACACTTGTACTGTTTTACGTATCACTTATAATATATTTATTTTGTAAATAGCCTACCGGTTTCGCTTATACAGCATCATCGGGGCTAAAACTTAAGGTAGTAGTTTAGTAGTAGTTTGTCACAAAAGTAATATCTGGGTCTTAGGTAAAGCGTCTTCTTACTGACTACTAACCTGAAAACACACGCTGCACTAATTTCTTTTTGTACACCTAACCTCGACAAAATTGTATCAAATCCCAGCAAAATTGTCTGAATTTACTCAATATATACACGACATTTAAGAGTTACAAACAAACAGCGACCTTCTTCTAATGACAGTAGTTGGACTTGACTGCATGAGCTCCCGTGTTTGAATCCCGGGTCGGGCAACAAAAAGAAAATTGGGTTTCTCCAGTTTTTTAATAAAAAAATGTTGCTCGGGTTAGGATATGTGCCCGGTTGGCGATAGGCTAGCCCTCTATCACAATGTGAGACTTAGTGTCTCCGGCTAGTCGTGGGTGCCCTGGTTGTGCCTCTGCCTACCTCTCCGGGGATATGAGCGTGAAGACACTACAATTTCACAATCGAGATACTCATCCGGGGTATTCATTCATCAACATTTTTTAAACTCAGAAACTCATTTTAAACCAACTTTATAAATGAGGTTATCATTTCGTCTGTTATTACGGATGGTAGTTGATTATACCAATAGTAAAATATATAACTACGGTTGCTCGTATTTTTTAAAAATAACGCTTTAAAACAAACAAGGAATAAAAACAATCTTGTAGTGCATAAGTCTCGTCTCCACAGAATCAGTTATTCTTTCATGGGCCAATGTATACGTTTTTACAATAAATTACCCGAGCATATTTTAAAGAAAGTATTAAGATTAAGTTGTATGGTAAGGGTTATTATAAGATTTCAGAATATTTAGAAGACAGAAATGCTTGGGATTAATTGCTCCTCATACCAATCTTTACAAATTATTTATAAATGTAATAAAGTTTTGTAAATTAGATTAATATGAAAAAAGACAAGCCCGCTGAGTTTCTTTCGCCGGATCTTCTCAGTGTGTCGCCGCGTTTCGATCTGGTGGTAGTTTTTAGAATTATATAGACCGTTACAAGAATCTTTTTATAGATCTACGTAATAAAAGCTTTTTTGATTTGATTTGATATTTTTGTGACCCGATGATGTAATAAAATTTCAGAAAGTTTTTTTATGATATAGGAAGGCAAACAAGCAGACGGATTTCCTGATGGTAACAAATTCACGCCGCCTAGAGACACCAAAGGTGATAATGGTGCGTTGCCAACCTGAGGCCGGGATGTTAATCCTCGAGCAAAAGTAAGTATACCGGCTACCTTACCCTCCGAACCGGAACACGTCATGACGTTATGGCGGCAGGAATAGGTAAGGCGGTGGTACCAATCCGGGCGAGTCGCTGCTAAACTCTACCACCTAGTCAGATGTCATGGTGTTAGTGACGGTGAGCCTATGCTCGCCTTTTACGAGCTGCTTGGCACAGGGAGGCAGATGGTCTATTCTACAAAGAAGCCCGGACCAACACGGTTTTTGGTATATTTTTTTCAACATTCAGCATTACAACATTACAGTAATTTTATTTTTGAAACATTACGTTTCAAAAATAAAATTACGTTTAAATAGTATATTAACATAATTCAAATGACGTGTAAACGTCACAGTTGCCTTTCTTCATCGTTTCACTTTCCTCTTTTCCATGCTTCACCTTCTTACAGCGCTGATGATGTACTCATCATCATCATTATCAGCCGGACAACGTCCACTGCTGGAGATAGGCCTCCCCCCAAGAGCGCAACGAGTCTAGGTCTTAGCCGCTAGTATCTAGCAACTCCCCTCGACTTTGATCAGATCATCAGTCCACCGGGCGGGAGGTCGTCCAGGACTACGTCCTCCGGTGTGGGGCCGCCACTCGAGAACCTTTCTTCCCTAGCGGTTTTCAGTTCTGCGAGCAATGTGGCCTGCCCATTTCCACTTCAACTTGCTGACTTCGTGGACTATGTCGGTTACTCTTGGTGTAACAAAATGTGTAAAAATGTCTTCACCTTAATTACCTTAACTTAAAAATACATTTCTCGAGTGCGAAATAGTTTCATCTTCTCGCATAATATGAAGACCGTAAAATAAAGGTCTCAGCACACATATCAATTCCGAAAGGGACCACCGTATCACCTCGAGCCGTTCTTTCTGTTCTTTTATCGTTTGTATGAAACTCCATACTGCAACGCATACTAATCGGAATCGTAACGTAATCGCTGCGTCGCGGAACAGGCTTGCAGTCGACGAGCCGTAAGCGCGGTGTCGTTTAGCCTTATGCCCGGTTCCTATATTTAAGAAACTAGCCTTTTGCTTACGGATGGTAGATTTCTGTACATAGTAAAAAATCTTACCACGGTCGTTTGTTACCGGCTGCTAACTCGAAATATTTTGTGTAACTATAAGCAACGCTTCGTCACTTTTAGGCAAACTACCAGTGGTTATACTATTGGATTATGGTTCGTTGATTATAGGAACCGAGCTTTAGCCGAGTTGATGTACAGGAACTGCTGATACTGTTTGGTTACGTGTAGGTGTTAAGTTGACGCCTGGTCGACGGTGAGGCTAAAGGCGATACGGTGACGATCCCTTTCCGACTTGATATGTGTACAAACCTTTACATAACCTATAACCTTAAAGAAACAAATAACAACCAAATAAACTTTTAATATATTAGTCTTGATTTGCAGGTAATTAAAATTGATAGTTATTTAATGCAAAATGAACAAAATGAATTTAAATGTTTCAAAAGTAATTTTAGATAACAAACTTCAAAGTTTTTGCTGTTCAATTAAGTATATTTTTTAATTAACATTAAACATTTTTTAATTAAAATTAAATTATATAGTTTGAACTAATCCTGTTCTCTTTCAAGGTTCGCAAATGTTAGTGTTTGATAATAATAATGTGCTATATTTTCGGAAAATAATTATGTGTTATACTTAATATTATCAGACGCTCATCGTATAATTCACCCCGTATTAGTCCTAGGAAAGGACTTAAAAGGGACGCTCAAGGGACTTTACAAGCCTCAGTTTGATCATATTACCCTTTTTAGTGTATTAGTTTTCCATCAAAATCTCTTATTTACCTCCTAATGGATAAAAAATACACTAACCAATCAATAGCACTATCAAAAGTTGGCATTTGTTTTTATCAATGCCAAACTTTTGATGCTTTTTTGACGGTGCTAAAATAAAAATAATTTATATGTTTGTTGAAAAAATTCATATTTTTTGTCCAATCTTAATAAAATTTAAATGTTCTATAAACAGGTTTAAGTATTGAAAATACTTCAAACATTTGTTACGAAATGTCCTTGAGATAAATCCAAATTCTATAGATTTTAGCTAGAGTGCTAGCAATGTTAGTATTTTAGATAAATAAAATAGACCAAGTAAGTATGAATTTGACTTACGTATTCCATAATAGCAAAAAAATAGAATATTTTTATATGAAAAGATAGCATATAGCTTTCCTGATGATAACAGACCACCGTTGTATGTCCAAGATCGTAGATATTAATCAAAGCTATATAAATATATTTTCATTGACATTATTTGCCTGTCTGCATGGTCATATGTAATATCTTATTGTATTTTATGTTAAACTGTTGAAGTATTTAATATGTCAACTGTTATTTTTTATGTAATATCTACTAAAACCAGAACTTAAGTTAAAAATGTATTTTATAGTCCAATTCTTAAATAAGGTATGACCTTTACCTATTGTAACAATTATTGTGATAGAGAAGGGGACTAACAGGAAAGCAAGCTTTTTATTTTCCGCGAAGTTTACATAAGAAATAGCTTATTACCGCCTATACCACTAAGGTCCAAATGATAGGTCTTCAAACAGATAATTGTTGGTACACAGTAACTCGTTTCGACGACTGCAACTACCGGTTTTGAGCAGGTTTTTTTTTAGTTTTAGTTGTTACTAGGGAGGAACATATTTTAATGTGGCAATAAAGCCTGATATTATGCTCTACCGTCTAGGTATTCATTTTGTTTTTATTCTTTTTCGATCAACTAAAACAAAGTAAATACTTCTAAAATTAGAGTTGGCATTTATTTATGTGATGATATGGTCTTTGTGATGTAAAGAGCTAATACTAATAAATTTGGAGGATCCATTCAGTTGTTTTTTGTTTCTGTATCTATAGCAAACAAGCAGGTGTTCTTATGGATAAATGAATACCGGCTCCTGTGGATACCTTAAATGTTACTGGTGTGTTGTTATTTTATGGATGGGATCTAATAGCAATCCCATGAAAAACGATAATGGGGATATGTTGAAGCTCTGTTGACAAGAACAGGGAATAGCATTGGTTTAACTACCTTCAAGTGAAAACAAAGTAGAAACGAATTAAGACTAATGAGGAGATGTTAATTTTTATTTAATGTTATTTAATAAATAAAAGATGTTAATTAATTAAGAGAACTCCTAATGCTTTTGTCACTGTTCCCGTTGCTGTCGTATTTACTCATTACTTGGAACAAAAATTAGATCTTATAGTTTTAATTGAAAAAAAAAAAACCTTTTCGAAATCAGTCTGTGCTTCGTTTTTGATACGATTTAATATTATCAATGTACAGTGATATTTAGTTCAATTAAATACAATGTGTTTTGTCGCTAAATAAGTCTTAAATCGATCTGTCTCTTTTCTTTGGTGAAATAGTGAGATCCCGGAGAGTGGGATCATAGAAAGTGTTAGTGTGAACATGAGGAAGAGTTTGCTTCCTTATTTTGGTTATGTGGAAATAATGTCGGATAAAAGATTAACAAAATAGACATACAATGGAAACGTGGACAGATGTAGGTACCTGGAGAGATATGTGTTGATATTCCACGATTGGCTTATAATTGAAGGTAGGCTTATGCTTTTAAACTATCGTGCTTGGACTAAGAGTAATGTTGAATAGGAAGTTATGCAGCTCTGAATCGTTGCTTGGCATTCGATAATCTCTTTCAATCCCGCAAAGAACTTGGAAGATCTATGTATACAGATACGAAACCTCAAAATAAAACAAAGTACTCCACTCAAACACATATATTTGTTGTTTGGTATTTTTTAATTTTTGGTGCTCCATTTTCGTTGTGTTTTACATTAATTTATAAATTAAAACTAATTACAGCTAAGGCTTCGGGAACGAACACAGCCTCCATAAATGGGCAATCAGGAGCTCCATGTGCTTTCCGAAACCCGGGCAATGACCTCGGCATAATAAATAATAAGGTACAAAAGGAATTCAGCGTAATACCATCCGATGGTTTCCACACTCTCAAACATCCCACACGACAGTCTTACATTAAAATATCACTAACTATACAATGCGGATACCCGCGTGCACTGAGGGGTCATACGTGGTAGTTTATTCGAATTGAGATCCTTTCATCTTCTTGATAGCATTGGTGAGGTGGAGCATTTCTGTGTTTAGTTGCCAGATGAGAGTTTCCAATTTGTCTACAGAGTCCAGGACCTCAACGCGTTCGGTGTGAGGGTTGAAGCGGACCTCGAAAGGCCTTGACATGGTCGAAACCCAGCGTCTAAAACAAGGAAATAGATAAATTAGTAGGGCAAACTTTGTTGTATGTGAACCTCTAGATTATCAAAACTCTTGGTGAAAAATACTTCAAGGTTTAAAGCATTTAGTTAAGATTAACAAATGTTCCAAGTTCAAGTTTTAAATATTTTAAGAAACAAGGAAGTGGTTAACTTTAATGTTGATGTTTAGTCCAACTTGTGTCATTTAGTTTAGTTTTTTTGTCATTTATTTTCTATCAAATTAACTTTCAAAGAAATTTGACTTGTGCGTTTTCTTGTTCTATTTTAATCAAAGTATTTTTTTATTGAATTATATAAAACAAAGTAGGCTTTTGTAATTTATAATTTGCGAATCGGTGGACGGTTTTCAAAGATATTCAGGTTTTAATAAACGTCTTTAGCTTTTATTTTTCTTACAAAAAATATGAATTATAAAAGACACATTTTTGATTCCACCTTTAAGTGTAAGTTTTGACAGACGTTGCTTAATTTTTAAACGAGTGTTTATCGGTAATGATATCGTGAGTGACGAGTATTGCCCGGTTCCTATAATCAACGAATCGTAATCCGTCAGCTAAACCATTCGTAGTTCAAAAGTAACGGAGCGTTACCAATACTTTCAAAAAATGTTTAGAATCAATAGTCGGTAACGAGTAACCGTTGTTAGTAATCTTACTAAGCGTACAAAATACTACCATCCGTAATCAAAACGATTCGTTTTTTGAGTATAGGAACCGGGTATCAGTGATGAAGTATTGTGTGAACTATGAGTTGCAAAAAATGTTTTGAGTTAACAGATGATAACTAAAGACCGTTGTTAGATTTTTAATTATTGGTACAAAAAACCATTCGTAAGTAAAATTGCTGGTTTCTTAAATATAGAATCCGGCATAAGTAGTGTCCTGAGTCAAGTGTCATAATATTTATTGTCTTACCTGAATTTGTCTTTGGCATCTTCGAAACTTTCAGCCACGTAGTAGATCGGTTGGTATTCTTGGTCTTGATAGGGTTGTACAGATGTGGAGGCTGGTTCGAATGGACGTAGTTCTGGTTTATCACTCAGTGCATGCAGCAGTTCTCCAATGGATGATAAGAGGGCAGCTCCATATGCCTTTAACTGCTGATTCTCCTTGCACAAGCCAAATTCAACAGTGAACCAGTACACCTAGAAATGAAACGATTCATCACCAAACATCCCCATCACACCTGTTTTTAAAAAAAAGGAAAGAAAAGAAATTTCGCAAATGCTTGGGCCCAAATATGTTCGCACAGCAGACATGTTAAAATATAATTATACATAAACTCAAAACATTACAAGCTTTTCTGGTCAGTACAAAATTGTTGATTTTTGAAGTCGTATATTTGTAACATACCGTTGAAAGTTTTTCAATTTCACTGTCGGATGCACCCAATGAGGCCAAACCAATTTCTTGAGAGAATTGAGCAAAGCTTGGATCAGCAAGCAATGGAATATGCCCAAGAAGTTCGTGAATGCAGTCGCTGGAAGAAAAAAAATCACTCATTGATATATTTAAATTAAGATTTATGCGTATTTTAACTAAAATATTTTTTTTCGTGTCAACAATTTGTAAGCATTCTAAAATTCATGCTCCAAGATAAATATTTTCTTGACGTATAGTTGTCCTATAAGAGAGTATATAACCTTACAATATTTTTATATATATACTAGCTGACCTGGCAGACGTTATTCTGATACTTTTTTAATGTGGTTTTAGCACAAAAGTTGGGGGTGAGTCACCCTTATCACTTAAGAGGTATGAAAATCAGGTATTGGCCGATTCTCAGACTTACTGAATATGCATATTAAATTTGGTGAAAATCGGTAAAGCCGTTTCGGAGGAGTACGGTAACTGACATTGTGACACGGGAATTATATATATAAGATTTCCAAACTTGTCAACAAAACAGCCACATGTTTGAACTCCTGTCGAATCTATAATCTTGTTTATAAAATAAAATATTTAAATAATTTGGCATCGCTAAGAAGTCAGGTGAAATAGATAACACTTATAATAGTCGTAACATGATCGTGTTTTACAAAAATAAACATTTTATTTTTTGATTCTCAATTTAATTTTTAAAAGTTCTAAATGTCAAAAGTAACTCAATTAAATAAAAAATAGGCAACTAAATATTAAAGGTTAACAAAAAGAAGTAGAAGCAAAAGGATAAAATGTCATTCAAGAATGTATACTGGTCAACGATCAATATCAAACTTTATTCACTTATTTATAAAGTGCATTTACTTTAGCTTGCAATAACGTAGGCACTGAAATATTCTCTTAACGGAATGAGCCTTTGATGTTTAAAAGGACGCTTTTGGTTAAACTAAGTTAGAACTCAGACCCTTAATAATGTTACGCTTCTATCAAAGCGTTCTCTGTGACGTAATCTAGTTAGTGCCTATATTACTAGTAAATATCTGACGTGAGATAAATAAATATATAAGGTTGACATTTAATTTCTATAACGTGATAAAGCACACGTTATTTCATTTATTATCCGCCTAAGTGGACTGCTTAAAGAAGAAAAAACGCAAAGATTGAATTAAAAAATGAGCCTTCAGATTTGCAAATTATAGATGTCAAGTCAAAATACAATTCATTTCCGCGTTTTACAAAGTATGTGAACACGAAAATTTTAGTTACGGAAATAATAGCATTTATAAATGACCTTATATGTTAATTTCTAGCTGTTATTGTAGTAATGAGAAAATTATCTAGGAAGTAAGATAAAAAATACTTACGGCTCGGGCGTGTGGAATGGTGAATTAGAATGGCGGACATATTGTGTAGATTGGAACACGCGGAAAGCGAGTGAAGCCAGGAAATCGCGGGCGGTTAGCAGACCAGCAGCTGGGCGGAGAGTGAAGCCGGTGTGCTTTCTGAGGAAGTTGCTGACATCTTCCAACTGTGGGATGCGGTGAGGCACAAAAATATCAGCCGCTTGCAATTTCCCAAACGCTGCTTTGTATTCCCTGCATGCGTGTTTTGGCATTAAATCAACAACAGTGTTGAATACTCGTTGCCAAGTGGAGTTCTCTGATTCAGTGTAGGTGATGGATGGGATTGGGTCGCCGTATTTGTAAGCGAATGCAATCTCCGCGATATCCTTCCTGCGAGCTCTGTATTCCTTGTCCGCGAATCCCGGATGGTTCATGTCTAATTCTGGTTCATATTTGGTCATCAGATGATTGCAGTTGTCCAAATCTGAAGCATGACGTGGGAACCATGGGGTTTTGTTTGAGATGTTGTCAGAGAGTAGATTTACACCAGCGAAAGATGTGGACTGGCGCAGGGATCGGATGAGTTGCAAAAGGTTGATGCGCGACATGCTGACTTTGACGAGAGCATCAAACTGGATGCCAGATGCTTGGGATGGCCTTGTTTCTAGATGTTCAACACATCCTTTATAATTGTCGATGGTTTTAAGAATACGAGCTAATGAGCCCATGCCTTCTCGCATGCGTAGAAGTAAAGCAGCCTTTTGAATGGCTTGCTCAGCTTCCGGACTCTCGCTAGCCGCGTTTTGTAATATTACCTCTTCTTCTGTTAGAGTGTAATCTAAAAATAAAAAATGGCACAAATTAGAAAACTGCTACTGAAATTAATTTTCAAAATTCTACCCCTTCGTTAACTCAACAAATAGTATAAATTTCACTGACTTATTTAAATTAGTGTGACTATACTATTTATTTTCAAGTATTAATGACATTTAAACCACAAATTTTTGTTTTAAACATCAAAACTTTCAATAACTTTATTTTTGTCATAAATAACAATAGTAAGGGAATGCTAGACTATTAAATAAATTGTTATAATTGAAAACCTATCAGTTGTTAATTCTTTACCTAATATTTTATATAGTTTATAAAATATGCTTACCATCATCACATTTTTCACCGTAGTCATTTACTGCTTCTATAAAATAAAAACAAAAAAGAAATAAAAAACCAAACTCAACAAACAGAATGAAAAAAAAACACAATAAAGTAATGAAATTTTAAAAGAAAAAAAAAATAATTCTAACCATTCTTATTGCCTTCGACTTGTGGACCATCCTCGACTGTTTTTTCATCAGCAATGTAATGTGGGTCTTGGATCAATTCGGAATCCAAACCGGAGTCTAAATTATAAAAAAACAAAAAAAAAAGTAATTAAAAAAGTAAAAAAAGAAATAAAAATGTAAAACGTATAGCTGAAGGACCGACAATCAATTTTGATGTCATAACGCTGTCGTGCCTTTATAGCTAAAACTGATTTAGCGTTCGACTTCAAAAAGCCTTTCGGTTATGATTGATGTCATGGAGTGGGCTTGTTCCTGAATGTGGAAATATTTTATCACTTACCATTAGCTCGAGCTCGAGCCTCTTCTAAAACGCTTTGTTTAGTCTGTTTGACCACCAGGGTTTCGAAGCGAGCATCGTCAACAAGCGACCGACGGCGTGATGGGTAGCCGTTCTAAAACAATTTAAAATTACATTAATTTTTGTTAATGTCAAATTAATGTCTTCCCTATAAATAAGTTTTATGTTTAAAAAAACTTTAAATATAATCGTTTAATTTAGTTTTTTGTAAGTTATGAGATATGAAACAAGCTCACGTATCCTGATGGTAAGCGACAACTGTTGCATATCATAGATGTTATAGGGGCGTAGTAAGTGACTTTGGCCGGTGTATTAGATCTATTGTTCAAATCTACCGGGTACCCTACCTTCATGCATTCATGACAGATTCAATTTATTTTTGCATAATAATAGAGTATATAGTGTAGATAGACTAAACAAAAATGTGTGCCAAAACGAAGTTGGAAAAAGGCTTACGATTGTTTTTCATCTAACAAGGAAGTAACAAAATAACTTCCTTCCTTCTTAGTAAATTTCAAGTTAAACTAGTCAAGATTAATCAAATGTTAAACAGTAAAATATATTCTCTATTTTATTTCATTTATTTAAATAATTAATACGATGTAATTATAGTTATCAGATTTGAAATAATTATTACGATTTTTTACGGATATAACGAGAAAATATAAGATTAGTTTCCTTCACTTATTTGTATGTTACATTATTATTTTTATATTTTTTTGTAAATTACCTATTTTTATTTTATTGGTTTGGATTTTGTTTGACTAAAATAATGGTAAACTGAATATTTTGATAAGAGTTTACTTCAAACTCAGATATCATTACTTTAAGTCAAATCAAAACTAGCTTTTCCTGCAAACGTCGTACTATTCAACCTGCGCCATGTGATATCATAATTTTATTGTAATTTAGAGCTAAGACAAATCTTAATCAAACATCTTTAAAACGGTCCAGCAGTTCTCGAGTTATGACTAACTAGCTTTTACCCGTGGCTTCGCTCGCGTTTAAATCATTAAAAAGTATCCTGTGTGTTAATACCTCCAAGAACATGTGTACAAATTTTTCTTACGTTTTTGCGTGGAAGTATCTTCACGCCTATATCACTGAAAGGGTAGGGAGAGGCATAACCAGGACACTCACGACTAGACGAAGATACGAAGTCTCACAATGTGATAGGTGGAATGCCGGTGTCCTACTGGACAACTATCCAATCCCAGGCAAAGTTATTTTTATTGAAAATACACATTTTTTTGTTTTCTTTATTGTCCGACCCGGGGATCGAACCCGAGACCTCAAGGAGTCAAATGACAGAATTGACAATTTGTGTGAAAATTTAAAAAATAAAGTTACATTCACATTTATAATATTATAGATTTAACAGGCTTGTAACACCCGACTTGGTTTTATATTTATACTGACCCGAATATAGTCCTTTAGTTTATGGCATGGATGCAATAAATTTGAGAGAAAATAAAACGTATGATCTTCTAAATCCTTAGAATATAAATCGGTCATAAGATATTATATTTCATGTGGGAGCGAGAATTGCTTTTATGAAGTTCTAAGCTTATTTCCTGAGCTGTCCGGGCCTAAAGTGCTCCATTACTTCCAACCACAACGGATACGACTGTTGATGGAACTCTACAAAGGAGTTGGAATTTCTGGACCACTGCGCTTCAATGGTACCAATTTTCAAGACGAATTAACTTTTATATCAAAGCTAGCACGTAGTGACTAAAGTCTATGCAACTAGGCCGAAATATCGACAAATAAAATAAAAAGAGATCATGAGTTATTTTTTTATAACATTGGAAGGCAAACAAGCAGACGGATTTCCTGATGGTAAGAAATTCCCGCCGCCCAGAGACACCAATGGTGGTAATGGTGCGTTGCCAACCAGAGGCCGGGTTAGGCCTCGAGCAAAAGTAAGTTACCGGCTACCTTACCATCCGAACCGGAACACGTCATGACGTTATGGCGGTAGGAATAGGCGGTGGTACCAATCCGGGTAAGTCGCTGCGAAACTCTACTACTTAGTCAGATGTCACGGTGTTAGTGACGGCAAGCCTATGCTCGCCTTTTACGAGCTGTCTGGCACAGGAAGGCAAATGGTCTATTCTACAAAGGAGCCCGGACCAACACGGGGCAAAGTAGGGAGGAGTATCCTGTATAAATAATTAAAAATTTTATTAATACGCGACGATTTATATTATGAAAGTTTTTCATGTATTACGTAAAGGTGAACAATTAGACTTGAAATTCTTAGACGCCAAAATTTAGCCTTAAATTTTAATAAGAATTACATCATTTGGTTTGTTAGCATTAATTGTTTTTTTAATAAAATCGCTGAAGGTTGTCTTATTTATTATCCTCGCTTCAGGTTCAACACACTTGTGTTACGTAAGGCTAATAAATTTGGATGTTAGTGGTATAGTTATATATTTTGTGATCTATGAACTTAAAGAAAAGTATCTTTACTCCCACATCCCCTAAGAACTAGGCAGAGGCACAACCATGCACCCACGACTAGCCGACACTAAATCCCACAATTAGATGGCTTGCCTATCGCCAATCGAGCACATATCCAATCCCGATGAAGCGGTAGGCAGAGGCACAACCAGGTCACGACTAGTCAAAAACACTAAGTCCCACAATGTGATAGGTGGCTAGCCTATCGCCAACCGAGCACATATCCAATCCCGAGCAACGTCTTTTTTAGAAAATTGGAAAAACCCAATTTTCTTTTTGTTGCCAGACCCGGGATTCGAACCCGGGACCTCAGGCAGCCAAGTTCAACAGCTGAACCGCTAGACCACAGAGGCGGTAATGGCTATGAGCTAGATAGATATTTGATCAAACAGAGAAATGGCATTTGTAGCATGTAACTTGATTTGTAAGTACTGTGTTCATTATCAATGTGCCAATTCCTATTCGATTTTCCTTAGCCACTTTATAAATAAAAAAATATAATGTTTTTAATAATTCAAAATTAAATAGTTAAATGTTTGATAAAAATGAAATATGGGGTTTCACTAACAAATAAAGTTTTATCATACTAATATTATAAAGAGGAAAACTTTGTTTGTTTGTTTGGTTGTCATGTATAGGCTCAAAAACTACTAAACCAATTTAAAAAATTCTTTCACCATTCGAAAGCTACATTATCCACGAGTAATATAGGCTTTGTTTCATCCAAATCGGTATAGTAGAAGCCAAGTTACGCAGGCGAAGCTGCGTGAAACTGCTAGTAGTTTATAATAGAAGATTTATTGTTAAGAAATGTTTACTTAATAGTTATACTTAAATTGCGATCCAATTTGAAGGAGGATAAAAAAGACTACTGAATTACACATCATTGTTAACTCTATAAAAAGTCAATGCCAAAATAATTGCATTGGCCTTTGACTAACTATAATTATATTAATTTTGTTATAAATAAATAACTTTTTGTAATTAGTATTTCAAGTAAGAAAACGGTTATCTTGAAGACAAGGACACAGTAATTGTTTTATGATTTGTTTCGATTTATATCAAGAAATGCATTATACAGTAAATTAAATGTATTAAAATAAAACGCGTTCACAAACTTGTATGATGAAGATGGGCTCATTCAAAAGAAAACTAAAAGAATCACTACCGTCGAAGTACTTATTATTTTCCTACAATGAAATAAAGGCAACTTCCCTGATGTGGTTAATTTTAAAATTATAACAATTAACAGAATTTTTTCAGAGTCGGACTCAGTTGTGTCACGCGGTGACTCGGATTTTTTTATATTTAGGTTTTTTACCGCTGCAATAATGGTTATTTAATGAATGCAATAATCTAAGAGAGATAGATACCGGATATCATGATATCACGTAAAGACAGCAAAGGTAGTAATAGTGTATGGCTAGGCTGAGTGGAAACAATTAAATTTTATTACATTGTAGTGCATAGACGAAAAAAATATTGCTTTTGATTTGGATGTTTCTGTATAAGCATTGTTTATTTTAAAGAGCCGTTATATAGTCGATTGGATTTGTTGACTTGATGACTATAGGGAATACCTTAATGTTCTTTTAATAGAACTTGTTGTTTAATCTCAAATTATGAATGGGTAAATCTTTGTAATAAACAGACTTATAAAATGTCAATACATTTTTTGAAAATGTGACAGCGCTACTTTTTTAAGAATCCTGCATTTATTTTACTCCAAAGAGCACAAATTTCCTTAATTTTCCCGCGATCATGGGTGTAAATATTTGTATTGAACTACTTTGATGTTGACTAAAAAAATTCGGCTACTGAAAAAGTTTTTCTGTTAAATCCGGGACTGGATGCTTATTATTTGACCATATTACGACGCCTGGTTATAAGTAAAATTAACTGCTAGCCTATTATTATAGAAACAGTTAACGTAACGTTTTTGTTCAACTTATGAATGGTAAAATGTATGAGTTAAAGTTGGTATGAGGTAATTAGGTACTAGGAGCGATTTAAGCATGAACAACTCTTCTACTCTTTGTATGTCAAGTAGCTAGTTACAGTATATTCTCGTACATAATCCTCTAATACCAAAGGTCAAAAGTTCTTAAGACGTCATTTCAAGATCAGTTTAAAATATTTTTTTCAAAATTGCATCGTATTTTTGCATTTAAAGAATTATTTTTAAAAATTGTCTAAAATTCAAAAAACATAGATTTTTCTTAATTTTAACAAAATAATCAGATTTTAAAAGGTTGAAACCCAAAGTAACTCAGTTATTTAAAAAGTTTTTGGTATTGAAATGTTAAAAAATACTAATCTATATGACGTTTAGACTCAGTAGTTGATTGTGTGGATCATTATTATTATATGAGCTATTAAATTTGCAACGTCATTTTGATGAATTTTGTAACATAATGTAATATCTTTATATATATGAAAATGATCCCCGTTTCGCGCGGTCCTCGTATTACACCTGAAAGGATGTACCAATTTTGCTAAAGAAATTTTGATTTAAATATGCAGGAGATGGTACATAAGAAAAGAAAAACCTAGAAACGTACAGGGAGAATAAGCCATACAAACTGTTAATAACTGTTAATTTGAAGCGAAAGAACTGCTAGTTATTAATAAACAGTACATAACACAAAGTAGTAAACGTTAAAGAAAAACTAAGTTGACTAAGGAAAATCAATGTAATACTTAAAGTACAATGGTTTTCGTGATTAAATGAATGACAATATGCAATTTAATACCAACAATCTGTACGTCCTTAGAAAATGTAGGTTACGATGTCTGTCATTACGCCTTTAATTTACAACCTCAACAGGTGCAATCTGCTCAGGGCCAGCTTTATTAAATACATTTTAAATCAACATCCTTAGATTTATTAACCAATATAACATAAAAATTAAATGTTTAGAATTGTTCGCGAGGTTCCATTCAAGAAATAGACCTTCTAAATTGTTATCTTATGCCGGATTAGGTATTTAAAATAATCTAAACTGTTTGCTACGAGTTAAAATGTACAATTTTAAAGAGACTGCTAGTATAAAATGCCGCGCTAAATCAATTTACCTCAATTATATTTAATACGATAATAAGTCGTGATTTAGTTTATAATGTTAAAGTTGGACATTCTATATTATTATCTTGTTTCCAGTCTTAAAGATCATCGAGTATTATAATAATGATTAAATGATGTTGATTAAGAATGTCTACTATGTTGATTAAAATATTTTAAAACAAACAAAAGATATTGTGTAAACAAAACATTCATTGCGGAAATGTTGAGTGCGGTTGGACAAATTTAAAAGTCTGCTTATAGTGGGCAGGATTTGAAATCCGGTCGAAATAACCTTGGGTTTAAAGTGCCCACTTCACCGCTCCAATTCGACTGTTAATTAAGCCACATCTGACCTGGCACCCTTCAGCCTAATACTGAACCAATTAAGTCATTGTTGACATTATTTGATTTATCTCTAGCCTGTGTAAAAGAAAATAAATCATTTTTTTGTTACTTTTCTCTATTACAATCTTTGTTTGTTTTATGAATTTTGTTTCATTATTTTATTATTTGTTTTATCATTAATCAGGATATTAAAGGACAATGAATCAAGATTAATGAAATTTGTTACTTTTATTCATCACAATTATTCTTTATTTCATATTTTATTTGCTCTCATTATTTTACTAATCATTAATCAGGATATAGGATGGTGAATAAATTAGTATTTTGATAAATTTGGTTCCTATTTCATGCATGACATTTAAAAGTCTTTTGTTTCTTCTCCTATTCAACTTTGTCTTTATATTAATGTTTACGGCATTGTTTCTTTTTTACTACACAAAAATATCTGAATTATCGCAGATTTTAGATTTATCTAGAAATAGTTTAAAACCATTTTATGATTTATAAACATTAAATGTTAATTTGACCGCGTCGAATAACCTCGATAATAATATTACAACCTCGAAATTGTTACAAAGGAGATTTATACATTATTTTTATCGACGCCTCAAGCCGTAACTAGCAAATTAGTATTATCTTCAACTTGGTTATCGATATCGATAGTTTAAAGTTGTTCGTTCTTGAATATTTAACACATTTGGATGCGATAGATATATTCTCGCTTTGGTTGAAAGACTGTGCTTGTATTACCATTGTCAATGTCAATTATAAAATGTATGTTAACATTATTTGAACCTATTTTTCGCAAAGCAGAACATAGTAAATCGCAGCGCGTGTTTTAATTGAAACATTAACATTTAATAATAGTTTATTAGACACATTGATTATTACATGCAATTTTAAATCTGTTAATATAAATGTCATAAAATTTGTAGGAAATAAAGAATTCGCATAAGTTTTCGCAAAAGCCTTCCAATGATGATTACGCAATGATGTTTATGTCGAAGTAATCATTGTAACCATCTTACAGCATACTTGAATATTGACAATGGTAATTAATTTTCTAGACAATGAGTTTAATTAAACGGAATTTTTCCTTTCGTAAGCAAATTGCGATGAGAATTATATTTTTAGGACGCCCTAGATGTATACGTTACAAAAATTTGATTTGGACCCGCTTTAACACAATGGACCCGAGATATTGTTGCCGGAATATTATGCAATTTTATATCGTGAGAAAATAACATGATTCTACTAAAAATAAAGAAACTAAGTGAACCCTGTTAAGACGAAGTTTGGAACTTTAATTTTAAGTATTTTCTGACCAGAGAAAGTTGAACTTTATTCAACTACCATAATTTTACCGACTTTCTCACGATTTCTTCATTATACTAATTGTGTACCATGCAAAAGGTTATATTGTTTACTTAAAGTTCGGTTTCGTTTTTTAATTATTTATAATCAATAATGCAGAATTGGTAGATTAATATCATGTTAACTAAATATGACTTTGAAAGATTATACCTTTGTTGTTATTAAAAATTATTAAAAATAATAAGAGCGGTAGCTAGCTATTTGGCGTTTAAGCGTTATCTCTATGTTTTGGTTATTTATATTTGTATACTTTGCATTTTATGGGAATATATTTTTTAACGGAAAAAACGAAATTAATACTGCAAATTATCCCAAGCCTCTTAAATGTCATTATTATTTTATGTATAACATTTTTGATCATATATTACAGATTTTCTTATTGTAATTTTTGCAAATAAAGCGACGAAATTAGATTGAGAATTTAGAATTAAATATTACATTAAAGTTACATAATTTTATGACCAACCCAGCGTTAAGCCTTAACGACTAGTTTTTATCAAACGTTACCAGTTTTTGTCAATGAACTTGAAGTAGATTAAACTTGACCCCCATTCAAAATTAGTTACAGTTTAAACTCATTAACTCGTAATCATTTTGATTTAGGAATTGTACACAACGTTTGTTTATAAATAATTACTAAGTGTTAATTAAAATTTAATATTAGAAGGCCACACGCAAAGTGTTACGGTGTAGTGAATTTGCGACTTTTATGCTTAAATGAAGTTATCGTGGTGGTTTTAAGTATTGTAACTTATCTAATATTATTAATAGTTGTTTAATGAATTATTAGTAATAATAATAAGGTTGTTATTATTAACTTTGAATGATTTAAAGCAGGTAATTTAATAATGCAAGCATGAAATATATTTTCGTCCGCTTTTCAGGACAAAACTATTCATGATCAACTTTGTAGAACTTTCAAACTTTTCAAACAGCAAAATTTATAAAGCACAAACATACACAACTATCACAAACTACAGGGTGATGGAAAAGTCGAGCTGAACTTTTGAAAGGTTTGTGAGCAATGATAAGCGAGTGTCACAGGTCCTCACCTCGATGCTATAGGATTTCTTGATGGCGAACATTTCACGGTTCTTTTGAGCTGCTGCGACGGCCATATCTTCTCACAACACTAAGGTTAGAGCCTGAACGAAAATTCACTGCGCGTTTAGCTAGCGTACGTCTGCGAGAGCCTTACGTCTCGACCACGGGCTTATGCCAGTCTGTCTACGACTAGAGCTGTCGTATTACAATTGCTAACTAAACTTTGGATTGCAAACAGACCAATGCTTGATGACCGTTCGTAAGAACAGTTTAAATAGTGTTAGGCGCGCGCCTCCCACCCCGCAGTGCCTTTCGGAACGCATGCGTCACGGCGCGCCCCGCGCGTCGCCTCTGCTAGTCCTGCGACTAACACCGCCCTTCACACCCCTAAAGTGCTTTTACACCAGAAAAAAGTACTCCACTGCAAATTTGACCTTTTGACAATTTTCTCACTTCCATCAAATTTTATTTTCAATAGTTTTATTACTGGAATAAATACGAAAATCTTTGTGGGATGAAGTTAGGAAGTAGCAAAAGTTTGGAGTTACTTAAACTTTTTAAAAGAAAGTTTTATTTGAAAACACTTTATGGATTTATAAAACTTTTTTTATCACATTAATCATAAATAAAACGTATGATTAATGTGATAAAAAAGTATAAAGTGTAAATTTTTACTTCTCCTGTATTTTGTATGTTTTTGCCTTTTGTGTGCAATAAAGTATTAAATAAATAAATAAATAAAAATATTTTCTACGCTGTAGAGACGAACTCTTTTGTAAATATTAAAATGTTTATCACATTTTAAAAAAGTATCTACAATTATTAGCAAAAAAAATGTTTATGTCATGTACTTGTTAATATTTTTCATTATAATTTAGTTTCATTTGTTACAATTTTTTGTATTTGTTTTTTTCTTTTTTAAATTTACGTCTTTTCTGGTTTTGAATATTTATAAGCTTATTTATAGAAAACTCTTTTTTTGTAGGTACTGGTAAAATTAGGGGTAGAAATATACTCGTAATAGTAAAAGAAACATTTCATTATCACCCAGTTATTACCCTTGTTGTTGTTTGTTGATTGATGATAAATATAGCTGGTGATGAATGAAGGTGATGATGATGATGATGATTGTTGTTAAAACTAACGATGATGATTGATTCACAACATATTGAGTTCACTCTTTTTTCTTTTACATACATACATATCTTCACGCCAAAACCCTTACGGGGTAGGCAGAGAGTATCGAGTGTCAGACCTTACGATCCTGACAAACCTGTCTTGCTTCCTTCACATTCATTACCCTTTTCATACAAATACTCTTTCATACTCTTTTTTCCTTTAAATAGGAATAATCCAAATCGCTTACTGTGAAGTGACACATACCTATGACATATATATAACAAGGTGGATTTTTTATCACCACTAACAATATAATCATTTATTTAAAAACAGCGAGGAAATGTGATAAACTATTGCACTTACTGACTTATTACCTAGTATAATTATTTACTGGAGTAACTAACTTGGTATTACCGCCTTACCTATTGCTGTCGTCATAATTTTAGTGTTTGTCACTGTCGTGTTTCAGGTTGAACGTTATTACGTATTATGATGAAGGGTATTGATGTAATAAGGCTATATGTATATCGCTTCTGTGGTTTAGCGGTGCAGCGTTGGACTTGACTTCTTGAGGTCACGGGTTCAATCTTCGGGTCGAGCAGCTAAAAAACATAAAATGTGTATTTTCGATTTTCTTATAAAAATAACGTTGCCCGGGATTTGGTATGTCCCCAGTTGGCAATATATAAATAGGATTGCCACCTATCACATTATAGACTTAGTATCTTCGGCTAGTCGTGGTTGTATCTCTGCCTATCTCCTTCGGTATATGATATGACGTGACGTCAGTGCTTGCCGTTGACGTGTTCCGATTGGGAGGATAAGGTATTTTTTGCTCGAAGTCTAAAATCCGGGCATCATGTTAGCAACGCATCTTTAACGCCTTTTGTGGCTCTGGGCGGTGTGAATTTCTAACTGTCAGGAAATCCGTCTACTATTTTGCCTTCCAATATCATAAAAATGTTAAAATAAAAACCAAATTAGTCTATCATATCAATATTAATAAAATTAACTATATATCTTATATATTATATTATCTTAATCAATAGTCTCATACGTCTTAATATTTTTATTTAAAGTTACTTCAAAGTAGAAAAAGTTTGTGAAGTAAAAAAAATCCTTATGCAATTATTTTATACAAAAGAGCGATTAAAAAAGCGGTTTTGTTTGAATCAGGTTTTGTTGTTTTTGTTCTTTTTACTACTAAACACAATTATTGTATTTCAAGAGTAACATGTTTTATTTATTCCTTTTTTATTTCAAGTTGAATGATGAAAAAATATGGATAAGATCAAGAGCTGGTTATTTATCCTACTAATGTTATAAATGCGAAAGTTTGTAAGGAAGTGTGTATGTTTGTTACTCTTTCGCGCTCGAACCGCTGAACGGATTTGTCTGAAATTTGGAACTCAGATAGATTATGACCTGGATTAACTTAAAGGCTACTTTTAAACCAGATCGCCCAACGGGTTACTGTGGAAACGCGGGAGAAGCCGCAGGGAACAGCTAGTATATCGTGTTCCAATCATTAAAGGTGTAATATAAACTTGTAAAGTTTTTTTGTAAATGTTCCAATATCTTAATACTTTGATAGAAGAAAGCATTACTTTCCAGAAATCCAAATAAAATTATTTATTTTGGATCTTAATACTTTATTTTTCATGTGATAAAAAAATCTTGGATTTCTTATAATAAGTATTTAAATATTAAGGCCTACCTTAGATTTGACTTAACTAACATAAACCGGGTCTAAACGGGGTATATTTCCGCGTTTTGACCCACTTACAGGAGGCTTAGGTATATAATATTTTCAATAAGTATGTTATCAAAATTAAGTTTTTTTTCCGGTTTCCGGGATTTAATCATCAGATCCAGACTTGTTGGCAATGTGCAAAAAACTGTACTTCGAAAGTATTCTCTATCTTTTACAAAAAAAATACAATCGGTTTAGAAATGTCGGAGTAATTGATTTACATGTATAAAAAATATGTAGGAGTCGAACATATAACCCCCTCCTACTTCCCACTTAAAAGTCAGGTATCACTACATAGTATTAAACAAAGTCGTTTCCTCTGTCCCTATGTCCCTTTGTATGCTTAAATATTGAAAACTACGCAACGGATTTTGATGCGGGTTTTTTACTAGATAAAGTGATTAAAGAGGAAGGTTTTATGTATGTTTTATATCTGCGCGAAGCCGGGGTGGGCCGCTAGTTTTATTATAATATATAAAAGTAAATACTTCTAGACTGTATAAAATGTTTTCAACCAAACTACATTAGTTTAAACTTGCATAATGTACAATAATAATGAAATGAATGAAGAAATAACTCTAAAAGAACTTAATTTATTTACAAGGACCACCTTCTTAATAATACTGTTCTTTTTAGGGATATGCCTACAGTTATAAATGAAACGAAAAACTTTATCACAAGAATTACATAATTGAAGTATAAACAAAGGAAATACGTACTATTACGTTAGTTATGCACTATGTGGATTCTAGTAATGTTTTACATAGTGACCTTTGTGTTGCAATGTTATAAAACTATTGCTAAACCAAGATATTTCACTAGGAAGTTAAATAAGTTTATCTAAACTCGGAACAGGATATACAGGTCTAAATCCGTATTTCAATGACTTTGAACTGTTATAGTAGTACGAAGTGTATCAGTCTAAGCTTTATAAATATTAACAAGTTTATAAAGTTACAACTTTATGTTGATTTATTATTTGCATTCTTATTACTAGTTTATGTATTCTGAAGGACAGTGTGAGGGAGAAAATAGCAAGAGTCAGCCTTAAAGTGAATTTGTATTCACTTATTAAGCAATTAAAAACGTTTTTAAAATTATCCATCCATCTACTAATATAGAAAAAAATATCTGGCATCTTAATAAGCCTTTTGTTTTTTTGTAATTTGTATTTCTAAACCGTAAAATTTTCTGCGTTGCGTAACTAATTAACGAAATCCGAGAATTATGTGTAAAATAAATAAAAATATTCGCAAATTCATTAATAATTCACACAATTTATACAAAGCAAAATGTTTTCGTATTAAAGTAAATGGAACGAACTTGAAAATTTGGATGATTAATAGGTTACGTTCGGGTTTTTCTTACAGTATATTAATTAAGTTATAAAATGTATCTACTAATATCAACACGTAATATGTAGATTAAATTTATACGCAGTAGGTAGACCTGCGAAAAAACCGAACGAATTGTATTACTACATCAACTAAGTACATACATACTACATCAACAAGTATATATATATTCATTATTAATTAGAAATTAAAAACCACTTGTCTGATCTTAATGATATTTATGTGGAACTACTATATGAACTACTTTTCGAAAAAAAGGGGTATCAAAATTAAATTGTTAATGGCTTAGTAATCGCTTTATAAACATAAGAAAATACGAAATCGAATTGATAATTTTTTTTTAATCATGAAATTTATTTGTCAATGATGTGATTGGTGTGACAACCGCCTTTCCGAAACCAGAAGTATAAGTTACATTTACATAAATATATTAATATTTGACTGTGGAGATCTTAAGATTTTTAGACAAAAACCTCTAGTTATAAAATATATATAAAATAACAGTTTATGCTTTTTTCTCGTCTAAATCATTGTTTTCGAGCTTTGCATGCAAAAACATAGTTATTACTTTTATTGAAATCTAGCTTTTTCCACACGACTTCGTCAGTGTCGAATATATCTACTTTTATACAAACTTTCATTATCATGATTCTTTAGGGGACTGATTTTTGAAAAATTTTTGGATTGCTTTTCGTCGGATCTTTAACTATATAGAATATTGAATTTCATCAAATTTGGTCCAGCGTTTTAGCCGCGAAAGTGTAACAGACAAACTTTAGAATGACTAACATAATAATGAATGCCTTTAGACAAATTTTAATATAAGTAAGGATGAAAATGTTTCCCTGTTTTTACGGAATACAAGTTTATTGTAAATCTGAACCCTTAAAATATTTAAATTTAGATGTATGATGTTTATTTATCTCTAACACTACTTATTAATCTTAACCTTAAATATGATCTTCAATGTTAAGTAAAAAAGTTAAAAGGAAGGATATTCTTTCAATATCATTCCTTTAAATATAAAAATCCTTCGTTAAATCATGGTTTTTCCTAAGAGAAAAAATTAAAAGTTACTTCCTTATACCCAAGGTACTAGAGCGCCTGTAACATTCCGCTATCTTAGATACAACTTAGATATTTATAATGTCTAACATCCTGTCGCTTACAGACCAAAACTGTTAAGGGTGCGTTCAACTTAACCAACTTAAGTTAAGGTAAACACGAGATAAAATAAATAAAAAACAAAGCTCTAATCCAGTTTGTATTTTAGTAAGTTTATAAAAGTAAGGTCTACTTATACATTCCTAGGTTAAGTATTTAAATTTGAGTTAGCTTTTAACTAATGTTAAAACACTTTATATTTTACAGTTCAGATCATTATTGAATTTAACCCAGGAACATGTAAATGGCCTTTAGATGCTAAATATTTAATTTAAACAGTTCAATATAGTTACCTGATTAATAAATTACACTAATATGACATTTTAGCCTACAAACTAGAACTAACAACAAAAAATTATACAAAATCGAAAGTATATTTACGCCCATATCGCCCAAGAGGTAGGCAGTGGCTCAGCCAAGGCACCTACGACTAGCCGAATACACCAAAGCTATCGCCAACCGAGCACATATCTAATCTTAGGCAGCGTTATTTTTTGATAGAAAATTAAAAATATACATTTTCTATTTTGTTGCCCGAACCGAGAATGAAACCTGGGACTTCAAGAAGTCGAGTCCGACCCCGGATTGCTTGACCGCGGAAGTCTTTGGAAAGTTAACAAATATTAAAAGACCACTGGTGGTAGAGTGCTGTTCAGCAACTTTTCCGGTTAGAAATCCGCTATAATGACAGTGTTTGACACTGCAGTGTTCCGATCCGGGTAAGAGTAGTCAGTATCTTGCAAATACAACTTAACATCCTGAAAATTTAACAGCGAGGCCTATAACATCTGTGGTATAGGCTACGGTTGTGTCTTACAATCAAGAGAGACATATACGTCTTTTCCCATAAAAAAATAAACAGCCAATGGGCCTTATTCTATAAAATAAATAAAAAAATGACCACATAAATAGTGATAGCTTATCTAGTCGATATGGTAAATTACTCAATTATGCAAATGGGTTGGCGGTTTCAACGAAAACCGCAAAATAAAAATTATCTGGTCACGAGACTATAGATTATCAAGTATTCATCACAATGTCAACAGATTAAAAATATTTATGTATGATATGACATTATATTTTTTTTCTAAAACGGCAAAGAAACACGGCTCTTCTGAAAATCATGTTTAACCTTTTAACCGTCATGATCTGAAAAATAAGACATACGACATCTAGCTCGCACCGCCGCCATCTTAAAAATAAGACTAATTTTTGACTGCTGTTTATGAAGTGGTTGTTTGTATTTTCAAAATTATTTCAATACAGGACTCTCAACAATTGTCTTAAATAGTTATATAATAAACAGCATTAAGTGATATTACATTAATTACACAGTAAGTTTTTATCGATTTTATTTTATTTTTTTTATCAACAAAATCATATCGATTTTAGATAATTTTTGAAAGCAATAATTGGTTTAGATTGTTTTTATATGATCGGCGGTGGAAGCACGTTCAGTAAAAAATGCTGTTAAAAGGTTTATGTGCTTGAGCAATCTTTATTGGGTTTTAATAATTTCAAAGGTATGATTTATTAAACATACACACAATGCGGATGTGGATAGATGTACCTGGGATATATGACATTCCAAGATTAAATCTCTCTTGTATTCGAATGTGGTGTCAATAGTCGCCGGAACCAACCCGGTTTTATGAAAAAAAAAATGTATGTGGAGGAATCTGTGTAAGTCTGCTAAGATTGTAATTTTTGGCATTTGAAACTTTTTGCCTATTTGCCAAGGGGAAGTGAAAGAAAAGTGGAGATGTGTGTGTGTGTGTGAAAGTTTTCAGCTCCTGCTTATTGACATGTATGAGATGAGGGACAATAATTAGTCAGGAAATTAAATTGTTTTATTGTTTGTCCAGACAAACAATAAAATAAATATTGTAATTTTATATTATATGCGTTCTTTTGGAATTATAAATTTTCTTTTTTATCTTTAAATTAGGAAAAAATTAGACCTTGTGAAATAAGGTTTGTTTTTAAGGATTTGTACGGCCAAGAACCATACGAACTTCCTGATGGTAAATATGTTACAAATGCATATGTAATAGTGAACAAGCAAGCAAGCATTTTCATGCCCATATCCCTGAAAGGGTAGGCAGAGGCACAACCAGGACACCCACGACTAGCCGAAGACACTAAGTCCCACAATGTGATAGGTGGCAAGCCTATCGCCAAGCGGGCACATTTCCAATCCCGAGCAACATTTTTTTATTAGAAAACAGGAACAACCTAATTTTTCTTTTTGTTGCCGGACTCGGGGTACGAACCCGGGACCTCCTGCAGTTAAGTCCAACAACTTAACCGCTAGACCACAGATGCCATAATATATGGGCAATAAGCGATAATCAATGTAACAGTGACCGGTGGAAAAATGTGTTTCGCTAAAACCGCAGGCGACAGCTACGTTGTGATAAATGTCATATGTCTCTTGAATTTCCTCTAAGCGTCAAGGCTATGACTGGTTTTACGTCACATGTCGGGGTTTACCGTGCGACAAATTTAAACGAAGTGAGAAGTCCCGTGCCTATGTCATGATAACGTCCCAAACCGGTTGGAAAAACTAGCTGGCTAATTACCTGAGACGTATTTTGTTTTCCCGTTCATAATAAACAATTAATTACTGTCGGAGTTTCCATGGTAACGTAACTACGATTTTTTGGAAATATTGTGACTGATGCTCGGTTCCTATAATCAACGAATCGTAATCCGTCAGCTAAAGCATTCGTAGTTTGTTCCAAAGTAACGGAGCGTTACCAATATTTTCAAAAAATGCTTAGAATCAATAGTCGGAAGCGAGCAACCGTTGTTAGAAATCTTACTAAGCGTATAAAATACTACCATCCGTAATCAAAATGACTCGTTTTTTGAATATAGGAACCGAGCATGAATGAGGTAAAATAGGAATAACGGTATTTGCCCCCTATACATAGTCAGTAGCTGTTAATATCAAACGATACGAATTCCACAAGTCGGCTAGTTCATGGCTTGCTTAGCGAGTAAATAGATCAAATCTCGAGAAAAACAATGGTTTCATTTTAGAAAATATAACTTTTCAGTTTATAGTCGCCTCTGTGGTCTAGCGGTTCAGTTGTTGGATTTGACTGCATGAGGTCCCGGGTTCGAATCCCGGGTCGGGCAACAAAAAGAAAATTGGGTTTTTCCAATTTTCTAATAAAAAAAATGTTGCTCGGGATAGGATATGTGCCCGGTTGACGATAGGCTTGCCACCTATCACATTGTGGGACTTAGTATCTTCGGCTAGTCGTGGGTGCCCTGGTTGTGCCTCTGCATATTCGGGGCGGCTGTTCGGGGATATGGGCGTGAAGATACTTTTTTTCAGTTTATACGCGACATTATTAGTGGTATCCGTGTATGTTGCTGTATGAGTCTTCATAGTATACTAGATATTTTTCATTATCGGCGCTTGGTAAACCTTCCAAATATTCATATTTTTAAATAGAGAAACACTTGTACTGTTTTACGTATCACTTATAATTTATGACAGCATCATCAAGGCTACAACTTAAACTTCTTCTTAGTAGTTTAAGTTGTAGGGCTACAGTTACAGTTGTATGACCGCCTCGTTGGTCGAGTAGCTAGCGTATTCGCCTAACTGCATCGACGTATCGCGAGGCTCGGGTTCGATTCCCGACGGGGGCAGGCATTTGTGTGATGAACATTTAGATGTCTGTATTTCCGGGTCTGGGTGTTTATTAAATGTATTCTGGTATCTATTTAAGCATTTCTATGTAATAGTATCGTTGACTAACACCCATAACACAAGCAGATAATTTGCTTACTTTGGGGTTAGATTCAATTTGTGTGACTAGTCCAGGTATATTTATTTTTTTATTTATTTATAACTTAAATATAGAGTAGGCTATTCATAAAATAATAAATTATAAGTGATACGTAAAACAGTAGGTACAAGTGTTTCTTCATTTAAAAATATGAAGTTTTTATAGTAACGGTCAAAAGTAGAGGTTCTTCATTCGAATGATTGGCTAGTTCCGCGATTACTCGATCGAATCCCGCTAAAACTAAATTACTTTTTTGAAGAGTTAGGTGCTGATCCCGAGGTGTATTTTATATCAACATCTCTCTACAGTTATGAGTCATACTTATTAATGTATAAATGTTCGCCTATATTGACGATATTAAAACTAATGAGATATCAAAAAATTTTTTGAGAGATCATTTTTCGAAAAAATAATTGTCCTTCGGCATTGAAGTCGATTACTGTCGGTTTTTTGCAGTTTTACTTCGCTAAAATGAATATCTGAAATATTATCTAACTGGTATTTTTGACAATTGCATTAATTAATTTAATAATGAGATCTGACCTTTATGATGGTATTTTTTCACAAGTGCAAAAATTAATATGACTAATTGAATTAATGCTGTATTATTAATTAGAATTAAGTACAATGTATAGGGGAGTTTACATTTGAATCTTTCTTAAAATATCTCCTACGATCTTTGGTTTATGTATATATTTTTTGTATATTTGAAAGGCTTCGTCATCCAGTGTTGGAGTAGATTAAGCCTCAACAAATACTGAGCTTTTCTTTAGCGAAATCATGTTACTACAATCTGTTTTTTGTAAAATCTTAATACCACTTTTTTAAGTTTTATATTTAATTTTTTAAATTGCCTATGTTTAGAGTTAGGTAAGATTTCTAGCAATTGTTTTTGCTAATGATGTGTGGTAAATCTTAGTCTGTCAAAAAATAATAATTACATATAATAAATAATACATAGGGTATTACATACAATAATACATTGCTGATGAATAGCATAGTAACGTACCAAAAGTTTTAAATCATAGGTAAATGGGGAAACATTTTGAATATAGAGTTAGGTAAGATTTCTAGTTATTTTTTTTGCTAATGATATGTGGTAAATTTAAGTCTGTCAAAAAATAATAATTCATTCATCGGTTAAACACTCCCTAGCCTATTTTTTTGTTTGTATGTTATATACCCAAATGTTATGGCTAAAGAGTTTTTTTTATATGAGAAGTCAGCAAACAAACATGGCCCTAATAAAAATGAAAAAACCAAAAAGCATCGTGTTTGATGATTTTTAAATTGGTATTTTAATGAAAATATGAACTAGAATTATTGTTGATATAAAAAAGTTAATGTTATGTTTTGACCAGCGATTTAAAACAGTCCAAGAGGTAAAAAGAACTGTTCATCTCGCATGCCGTAATTGCTCGTTGAAAGTAAAAAGAATAAACATCGCCGGCATGAAAGCCAACGTCCGGGGAATACCTGCATAGGTGGAAGTTATTGCAGCGGGGAAAACACCAAGAATCTTAAGCGCTCGCAACGATAACCGTACACTGGATCAATCATGGACGTTTTAAAATAGTTTTCAAATATTTATTTATACTAGTGGGCATTGGTCGAAATTCGACTATAATAAATTATAATATCTTTTTGATCAGAACGCCATCTTCATTTCTCAAGACAAACTACTTTGTTTATTAACTTTTTAGTGTGCTATCTGTGACCTTTTGTCGTTATCATCAATATATTTGTTTGTGTGTTAAATGCATGGTAGTGTGTGTAATGTTTTATTTATTGATTTAATGTACTTTATAAGCATTATTTTTATTAACACTTTCCTACACATAAACTATAAGTGTGGGTTTAAAAGGAGTGCAAAGTTTTGGTATCACATATTGTTATTATATAGATTCCACTTTATTTTGACCGCGACTGCACCTGCATATTAGTGTTATTTAGCCCTGTTTGGAAAATTAGCGTATATCACTTGTAATTGTTTAAATATCTCTACATTTCAACTAATAACAAAACATCACTTCGTTTCAACTTGAAAGATGTAAAAATATACTAATTTTTAAAATTTAGAAATATGTACCTATACAAAGAATAGCAGACAAAATATTTCCAAAATAAACATAAAATGCGTTTATGGATGGATGTAGGTAGGTACATGGAAAGATCTAGATTGACGTCCCACGATCAAATTGCAAAATCATCCGGAGGTGGAGTCAAGAAAGTAAGTTTTAGTATTTTATTTTTAAACCCGGAAAATGACAATGGCCAACACAATCTTAGGATACCAGGAGAAGCCTAATCGGCTGCAGAGTGATATTGTAGTACTTACTAATCATTCATAGTCCTTACACGCAGTTTTTAGTTTTTTTTTAAGTTTTGTATTTACTTATTTAATTACCCGTAACATCAATATCACTAAAATGCTAAAATTAAATTTAATGTGTTATATTGAATTTCTTGAGTAAATTAACATGTTTGTTTAAGTGTCTAGCACTGAATTTTAATTAATCATTAATGACTTAATTAATGGAATTTCAGTACGAACATTATAAAAAATAATTCTAGTTACAAGTTGTGAGTAAACTAATGATAAAGTTCGGTTTACTTATATTTTTATAATATTCTCTACTTTATTACCTGAAACATTTGCTTTTTTTAGTAACTAACGGCCCGACCTGCTTTGCACGGGTATAAAATACACGTATTAACCTTTCTCTTCAATCACATTATCTATTAAAAAAACCTCATCAAAATCTGTTGAGTAGTTTTAAAGATTTAAGCATACAAAGGGACTTAGGGACAGAGAAAGCGACTTTGATTTGTACTATGTAGTGATAACTTTACGACGTGGGTTAGACTTAACCCATATAACGAAAGCTCTTTCTTCTTTTGCCTTTGGGCTCTAGTGGTTCAGTTGTTGGACTTGTCTGCAAGAGGTCCCGGGTTTGAATCCCTAATCGGGCAACAAAAAGAAAATAGGGTTTTCCAATTTTCTAATAAATAAAAATGTTGCTCGGGATAGGATATGTGCCCGATTGGCGATAGGCTGCCACCTATCACATTGTAACTTAGTATCTTCGCCTAGTCGTAGGTGCCCTGGTTGTGCCTCTGCCTACCACTTCGAAGATATGGGCGTGAAGATCTTTTTTCCTACTTTTATATCTCCACTTAACCCTATAATCTTTAAATTTTCTGACTACACGCCTAGTTTTATAAAACCGAGTCAGCGTTTAACGGCTTCTTATGGGTTTCATAATGCTTAATCTAGATACGAAATATTAAAGTATATCTACCACTAGTCACTAATAACATCTTAAATGTGAATTTTTGCACAGTTTTTTGTGATAAGTTAAATAAAAGCAAAGCATTCAAGTAAATTACAAATTAGACATTACAATTTGACAATTGTGAACGTGATTTTGGTACAGCCGAAATAATGTAAAGGAAAAAGCAGTGTAATACATCAATCTAGGTGGAATAAAAGAGTTAAAATTTTAACTAGCTGTTAGACCGGTATTTAAACTAGAAGAATTAGAAATACTAGAGGAAGATATGTAAGTAAGGTGCTGGCATCGGGTTCGGCTGGGAACTCTAGTAGCCAAGTATGAACGGCTGCACTATTGGAATAATCCAGTAATTACTATTGAGCAATGATGATCGCCTCTGTGGTTTAGCGGTCCAGCGGACGTGACTTCTTGGTTCGAACCCCAGTTAGGTCAGGCAACAAAAAAGAAAGAAAATGTATACTTTCAATTTTCTAATAAAATTAACGTTGCCTGGGATTGGGTAAGTACCTGTTTGGCATAGGTTTGCTACCTATCACATTTTGGGATTTCAGCTTCCTCTTGGGTTGTGCCTCTGACTAGTCTTCGGGGATATGGGTGTGATGATACTTACTAATGAGCAATGGGGTCATCACATTCTGACGCTTCCAAAATGCGTAAAATGTATATCAATACGTCATGTTGGTAATATAAATCCTTGCGAATCTCTTAATCTGATTATTCATTGTACGAATTAAGTGCTACCATTTTAAATTTATAAACACTTAGCACTTCAGCGCCTTAATTGATTTGCATTTTATTTTTTCTTGAATGAAGGCTAAATAATTACAATATTGATTGGTAATATATTCTTAAGCAATAAACACGCAGTTTAGACTTTGAGTAAATGCAAGTGTCACATCAGTACTAAAAACTGCTTATACTCGCTATATACTGCGTATATAAAACTGCTTATATAAAAATATGCAACATATCTAACATATTTGTCAGATTTTGATGAAATTTATATGAGCTAACCCTTGAAAAGACGTAATTTTGAAAAAAATAACGTACAGAAAAAAGATACAGACGAATTGATAACCTTGTACTTTTGGAGTAGACTAATAACTAAATTTTACGAATTAATTAATTGGAACATGTTACAATAGTATTAATGCGTGAATTAAAAACTTTGTAACCCTTTTTTACGGAGGAGTATGAAATTTAGCATGCTTTATGCAATTTGGTTTATGGGTAGCAGAAGTGCAGAACGTAATAAAAATGCTTATAATAACGCCATCTTCATTTATCAAGACCAACTACTTTGTTTCCAAAATTTATCGATATAGTTTGTGCGCCGTCTGTGATCTTTTATTATTATTATCACTTTATTTGTTTGTGTGTGTCAAATGTTTTGTAGTCTGTGTAATGTTTCTTTTTTGTTGAGTGTAATCTCCAGTAGTGATATAGTTTAATGCTATGCATAAACGACAAAATACCAGTTTTTTTCATAAAAAGTTACAATATTCACACATGTATTATGCAATTTTTGAATAACACCCTGAATCTCTTAAATACGTATCTACTTATTTTGAATAAGCAGCACAAAAAAAGTTTCATGTTTCAAACCTGAAAAATGACGATCTTTTATACAAACTTTAAACATCTGTTTCACATCCTTAGGGGTATAATTTCCAATATGTCTTTCTTAGTGGGTGTCTGCGCAATAACACGACCCTGCTCACCAATTTTCATGGCTGTAACTGTAACAGTTTTTTCTCGGTGATCGGTGAATCAGTCAGTCAGGACATGGTACGAGTATTTTATAAGGACATATTAAACTATTTAATGTGGTAAGTAGATTATCAGGGAATCGGGATAAGAATATTGTCAATTGTCATCGCCTCTGTGGTCTAGCGGTCCGGGTGTTGGACTTGACTGCTTGAAGTCCCGGTTTCGAATCCCGGGTCGGCCAACAATAAGAAAATTGGATTTTTCCAATTTTCTAATAAAAAAAAGGTTGGTCGGGATTGGAAATGTGCCTGGTTGGCGATAGGCTTGCCATCTATCACATAGTGGGACTTAGCGTCTTCGGCTAATCGTGGGTGCCCTGGTTGTGCCTCTGCCTACCTCTTCGGGGATATTTGCGTGAAGTTACTTTTTTTTTAAATATTGTCAAAGAGTACTTGCAGTAGCTTGTGAATGAGATCACAACGGATAATTGAACTCGTTTATACTGAACTTAGTTTTACTTAACGCGGTTTTCAATATTTTTGTTAAAATCTGCCCTGAATATGTTATTGTCAGGATCGTGAGGTCTGACACTCGTTACTTTCGGCCTGACCCGTAAGGGACTTGGCGTGAAGATATGTATGTATGTAATATGTAATTATGACTTTGAATTAAATTATGTCAACAGGACAAAGTAACATGGATGTAATGTCGCCTCTGTGAGGTCTTTGGTGAAAAAGATTGTTGAATATTTTTGAAATGCGTTTGCATCCTATTTTGTGGATTATTTGGATTGCAAATCGAAATTATATAACATATGGAAATAGTATTGCAGGAAATATTTACATATATTTATTATTTATAAAGCAATAAGAATAAGTATAAATAAAATTAAAGTCTAATTTTGTTGAAAGGAAAACATTTTTCATATTAGCATGTTTATGCGAATTGTAAAACGCGTTATTAAAATAATTTGGACGAATAAGTTGCGGCGTATTTTGTTCGATTCTACAAGTTACAGCATAAATTCGAAGAAATTCTAAACACAATTACAATTTTAGCCTTGTATTCCAGCTAAATGTTAGTTCAAATGCTTTTTAATTGAACCTAGGATTAAGCAATAACAGGCAAATTACGAAATCTGTTCCACCTTGTACTGTTCCAGTAAAAAAAAACAGTTCCAACTTCCAATTATCTGTTCCAGTGGAATAGAATTTGTTATTGCAATGTACTACGCACCCTAACATTGCACATAAGTAACAAAAAGAACGGGTTGCGCTCCGGGAGTGCCGGCAGAAGTTAAAACTTAAATATTAACGTTGTGCATTTTTGAGATTTTGGAATGGTTAGGGAATAATTTTGCACGAATTGCTTTAATTATCAGTATGAAAGTACTATCATTTATGTGGTAGAAAACAATATTCATTTATTGCGCTTTCGTACACAAACATGACAACACGAACATTCGCGCAAGCGTCCTGCGCCGTCTTACGAATTTTCGAACAGGTCACTGACGCGAGTTTAGAAGTACCATTCAAAAAAAGTGCGCATCGCCGCTAAAAAAGTTTTCACTTCAAAATTCTGTAAAGCCTATATTACAGGACATAGAACTCTGACAACGTTTTCATGAATTTATGAATTATAGCCCAATTTCTATTTTAACTTTTAGCCTTCCCCTCAGGAATCCATTTAGAGAACGACTGTCGGCGTGATAAAAAGTTGCCTATAACCTTCTTACTTAAAGTACTAGGGGCCCGCCCCTGCTTCGCATGGGTATAAAATATACATATAAACCTTCATCTTCAATCACTTTATCTATTAAAAAAACGCATCAAAATCCATTGCGTAGTTTTAAAGATTTAAGTATACAAAGGGATATAGGGACATAGGGACAGAGGAAGCGACTCTGTAGTATACTCTGTAGTTATAATACGACCTACCTGCCAAATTTTTTTTACGATCGGATCAGTAGGTTTAACGTGAATCGCGTTCAGGAAACAGACATACAGACGAAAATAGATGGAGTTCTGAAACGCGTTCTGGAGACAGATATACAGACGAAAATAGTCGAAGTTCTGAAACGCTGCCCCTCTTTTGCGCACACTTGTGTTTTTTTAAATCTTCAATGTACAAAACTCAGTTTATTACAGTATTATTGTACAATATTACACCATTGCCAAGGTCAGCAGACGTTGCATCAATTTGTAACAATAACTTCATTGGTGAGTGGCTAACATTAAATAAGTGTTAAAAATACAGTTAACATTCATTATTCCAAATTAACAAGTAATTATTATATTTTACATTTATTAATTTTCAACGTTTTAATAATTGTAAAATAAATATAAAGGTGACGGCGGTAAGTGTATTTTCATTTTAGGTAACTAGCTTCCGCCCGCGACTTCGCCTGTGTGGAAGGAATTGTTGGTTTGTTACGAAATTTTTATTATTTCTATTGGACACATTAATCATATTAATTAAACATTTATAACGAAAAATAAATTGTGTTTTTACTTTCGTATTAAAATCATATTTTATGGTGAAAAAAAACGTAATATTATGTTTAACAACAATCTAAAAACACATTATTTACTCTTTTTTTTAATTACGAAAAATAAAAAAAATATTTTTTAAATTGACATTTTTTTTATAGTGTATTAGACAGTTTCTTTCTAAGTTAATACGACTGTTACATTATACTTTTCCCCATAAACATAGCTGGCAATATTGTAATAAAAAAAACATTTCACGCCCGCTTCATTAGGATTTTTTTTTCTTGTTGAGTTACGCCGGCGTCTTAAGTAAGCGAGGCAATATCTTTTTTAAATTATACCTAAACGTTTCAAATGAAAAACTTAAAACGTTGGTAGTTATTGTTAAAAGACGGCCATTAGGAGTTAGATGACCAGCATATTCTGTACTAGGACATATGTATTTATAAATAACAGACGTACCTACAGTCATTATATGTGACCAAGTAACATTAAATCCAGAAGAAACATTTGAGTGTACACGTCATCTTACATATTGACTGTGCTGGTCCGGGCTCCTTTGCAAAATAGACCATCTGCATTCCCACCAGGCAGGTCGTAAAAGGCGAGTATAGGCTTATCGTCACTAGTACCGTGACATCCTACTAGGTGGTAGAGTTTCGCAGCGATTCGCCAGGATTGGTACCACTGCCAGTTTGGAGGGTAAGTAGGTAAACTTACTTTTGCTCGAGGCCTAACATCCCGGCCTTAAGTTGGCAACGCACCATTACCAACTTTGATGTCTTCATGCCAAATCCACAGTAGGTTAGGCTGACTTTTGAACTTAATTATGAACCCCAACCAAACCAATTTGAAAAAAATTAGTTTGAAGTTAAAGTATATGACACTGTCATGATACTATGTAAAGAAAGTGTAATCGGTGACATTTCACAAGAAGTTTAAAACGTTTTAGTCTAAGGTTGGAGTATTACTGGCAAACCATCTATTAGTCTGATATTATAGGCAGTCGACGGAAAAAGAAGGTAATGTGTATGTTTATATCCCCCGTGTTGGTCCGGGCTCCTTTATATATCCCCCGTGTTGGTCCGGGCTCCTTTGTAGAATAGACCATCTGCCTTCCTGTGCCAGGCAGCTCGTATAAGGTGAGCATAGGCTTGCCGTCACTAACACCGTGACATCTGACTAGGTGGTAGAGTTTCGCAGCGACTCACCCGGATTGGTACCACCGCCTTACTTATTCCTGCCGCCATAACGTCATGACGTGTTCCGGTTCGGAGGGTAAGGTAGCCGGTAAACTTACTTTTGCTCGAGGCCTAACATCCCGGCTTGTGGTTAGCAACGCACCATTACCACCTTTGGTGTCTCTAGGCGGCGGGAATTTCTTACCATCAGGAAATCCGCCTGCTTGTTTGCCTTCCAATGTCATAAAAAAAAATGTTACATCTCTCTCACTCACTCGCTCGCTATGAGAGTTTGTGTGTCCGGCTGTGGCATCTTAGCTTCTAAACCAATTTCAATTTTATTTCAAACTTTTTTTTATTTGAAAGCTGACGTGGTTCAGTTGATTATCATTTAAACTTAACGAATTAATTAAATCGGGTAATATTTAAAATTTATAATGTTATGACTGTTATGTTTAAGGTACTGACTTAATTTTGAGCTACTACTTAAGATATGAGTTTTACATCAGTTTTAAGGAAAATTTAATCAAAACAGAGCTAATGTTAATGTTGGTACAGAAAGTAAAGTTTAAAACCTCACGGGAAACTCGCTAGACAAAAATACAGAATTTTATATAGTTATAAATATTTACAACTATATAAAATTCTGTATTTTGTTTGTCACCTAACCACTCCTAAACGGCTGGGCAGATTTAGTTGAAACGTTGTATATTTACAATTGCTTCCTGAATGGCTTAGAAACACAATTGCACTCG
>NJDD01004927.1:0-36287 GCA_002245505.1 Calephelis nemesis | reverse complement strand
CATTACACAAATGTTAGGCCCTTAGTCCTAAGGCCCCAATCTTTAAGACCCTTCTCGCTTCCTGATGTCGGTAGACTATTAGTGTTCTTTGTTCACGATCCAATACGTAATGGCCGCCTCCGATATGGATCACTTATATTTATAGGTATCAACTCGTAATGGCGGCGGTGTTGCCATTATGAGAATTCATGTTTACGCCATTATGAGAATTCATGTTTATTCATGTACGAACACTACGTGGACGGCCAGATCTTTTTCTGTCACAAACAGAGGAAGTCTCATTGTACCTATTAATAGCCCGGTACACAAACATTTTACTAAAACCAAGTGTATGGAGAGTTTTAAAAATTGCATTTGGCTCCATACCTACTTTGTGTAATGCAATCACAGCGATTCGGTTCTCTTTATCACCCCACTCCATTTTAATATCGCAAAATATTGTACAATGTATTGGCGCCAAAATGAGAAAACACAATGAACAATCGTATAAAAATGACAGATTCGAAATTCAAATGTAATATTTTTTTATTTTTAAGTGTAACAGTATTTATGGCCAGACTAAGTATATTAAATACCTAATGCAATAAAAGCGATACTAATACACATCATCACGTCGAATAAATAGACACAATAAAAAATATTTTAGACGGACAATAGACAACAGCCAGACAGAGATTTTCTAACTTGTGTATCTTAGCCCTGCTAAACTTGTTTCACCACAAACATTATTTGTTCGTGTTTGTGACTAGTCATAATATTATACTAGGACCATTACTGCGACGCAAGCCTGATTGTGTGTCAAGTCCCGACAACGTGACTTATAGTATGTTGGACAACATCTCCTTACCACGGGGCTCCTGTTTGTCGACTTGTTACGCCTAAACCAGTCGTGAGAACTTAACTCATTCAAACCTGACTAAAGCAATTCGCTACCTTTGTCCTACTCCATGTGTGCAAGTGATCAGTAATATTAGAGTTAACCACAGCGGTTGAGTAATCTCTGCTTGTGGCCGGTGGCTTCTTTTTTAAAATTAAATCTTGACGTCTGGATAAATGTATTGAATAAAGATTAAGAGCGTCAATAGAACACGCTATCGGTGAAACGCAACTATTTAATTTGATCATGTTTATACCGACAACGCATAAATGTACACAACTTACTATTTACACTTTTTACTACTGCTTTGCATTGTTTTTTAAGTTAATCTGTAACTTACATATATCAGTCGGTACAAAGATTTCGGTATTCTCAAACATCCTTAATCTTGTATGCATTGGACTTAAAGCTTTGATTCTATACATGCGATTAATATTTACGTAATTGCTCACTTTTCTTACAAGTCTGCCAACCACTACGTTAGATGTATCCGTTGCGTGCGTGCGTGCGTGCGTTGTCCTTGTGCGTGTTCGATCCATTTGTGTTTGACACAACACGTCTGTTGTTTGTTGCGTCAGTGATTAGACGTACCTAAGCCGTAACCATTCACGTTCGATTGACCCGCCGCGTTTGCGCGACCCGTTATATTAAATTCGTTTCTAGGTGACTAAATCCCTCGCGTCTGTGCGACCCCTCAACTTGACGTGACCGCTAAGTGCCTTGCCGCGACTGCGCGACCCGTTATGTCAAATGTATTTGTTGCTTGCAGATGAATAAACCCCTCGCGTCTTAGCGACCCCTCACTTGAGCAAGATGCATGTCCTGTATTGGCTTACCCTTCAATTTAGAATGTCCGTTATATCCAAAAGATACTGTTGTCTAAGAAAACTGTACGATTCCGTTACCGTCTATGTCGAGCACTGCTAACGCACAACCGTCGAATATTTGAATCCTCTGGCATCGCTGTTACTGCACCGTCTAAGATAGATTCGTTTTCCGAGCCATCTATAAGCATCATATATTTAGACTGGATCCATTCCCCTGAAACTGAAAAATAATCACAAAAGCATGTGTCCACAATAACTTCTCTTGATAGGCGTTCAGTGAAAGTGTATACATCGTATGCTGCATTTGTGCCTCACAGGGAAAACGTTGATTTTTTTTAAAAAAAACGTATGTTATTATCATATTTTATTGTGTCTATATCTTCTTATATATAAAATTCTCGTGTCAATGTTCGTTCCCGTACTGCTCCGAAACGGCTTGACTGATTATCATGAAATTTCGTGAGCATATTGAATAGGTCTGAGAATCGGCCAACATCTATTTTTCATATCCCTAAGTGACAAGGATGACTCACCCAAATTTTTTTTTTACTAAAATCACATTTAAAAAAGTAGCAGAACAACATCTGCCGGGTCAGCTAGTTGTGATATATAAAGAGGTTCGATGGTCAAGCAAAAACTCTCAATTGCAGACTTTGCCTCAGCCTCGTCTATTGCAATTGATGTTTACAAATCTCATTTGCTAGAACTTTGAAATCGATAAAAGAACTACCATAATCAGTCGACGAAAATTGCTGCTTAATATCTGAGCAGAGTTTCAACTTATTCAAATTATTGTAACTTTTACTTGTCTAGTTTTTTGAAACTATTATTTCAATGAAAGAATAATGAACTAGGCTAATAATTGTAATACATTTTAAATAAAACTTAGTCTTTTATATTTGAAATAACGTACCATGATTACAATTTCTTTAAAAACGAAAAATATCCTTTAGGTGGACGTAAGATCTTTAAACCGAAGTAAATTTTTAGCCTGGCTATGTCCCACTTTCTGAACTGTTAAAGACTCAGAAAATGAAACATATTTATGATCTAAAACATATATTCAACTCACATTATCACAACTGAACATTTTAGGCTTACCTTAGCACACTTAATTAAACACTGTCTCACACATTACACAAATGTTAGGCCCTTAGTCCTAAGGCCCCAATCTTTAAGACCCTTCTCGCTTCCTGATGTCGGTAGACTATTAGTGTTCTTTGTTCACGATCCAATACGTAATGGCCGCCTCCGATATGGATCACTTATATTTATAGGTATCAACTCGTAATGGCGGCGGTGTTGCCATTATGAGAATTCATGTTTCTAACACAATGGATAGGGGTCGGATCGGACCCACCCCAAAGAAGGCTAAGGTGGTTTTATCGGCCGGCAAAGTGATGGTTTTTTTGGATGCAAAGGGGATAATATATAATTTTAGTGGATTACCTTAAAAAGGGTGAAACAGTTAACTCTGACTACTATTGCAAATAGTTGCGGCGTTTGATAGAGGAAATCAAAGAAAAACGTCCAAGATTATTGAGAAGGAAAATTTTGTTTCATCAAGGTAATGCGCGAGTCCACACTTCTGTGCAATCCATGTCAGAAATCCATCAGTGCGGCTATCTTCCATATTCACAAGATCTAGCACCATCCAGATTCTGTCTGTTCCCGATGCTAAAAAACTTTATAGATGGTAAACATTTGATGAAGAATGAAGAGAAATGAAAGCACAAATGAAGAGGTCATATCGGCATAGAATGCCTGTATTAAAGGTTTAGACAAAGACTTTTTTAAAACGGGTATCGACGCTTTATTGGGTCGTTGGAAAAAATGTTTTGAGCTCGGAGAGAGTTTGTAGAAAAATAAAAATAAATTGAAATAATGTTGTTTTATTAGGTATGATAAACTAAGAGCTTTTGAAATGACCCTCGTAGTTAAGGTAATATAACTACTTTTTTACATTTTAAAGGTGGATAAAAATGCTGACCATATTCGGATCCTGTTATCTATACTTCCATATTAATGCGTACCTAAATAAATCATTTCATATTCTACTTTTATAATAATCCTACTTGAACAATCCATTTAAAAGATTTTTTTATGATATTGGAAGGCAAACAAACAAACGGATTTCCTGATGGTTAGAATTTAGAATACGTCAATGGCAAGTACTGACGTTATTGCGACAAATATAGGTAAGACGGGGGTACCAATCCAGTCGGGTCTCTGCGAAACTCTACCACCCAGTCACCCCCACCGACCACGACGAAGTGAAAGATATCATAAAAAATCTTCACAATAAAAAGGCCCCGGGGCCTGACGGTATTTCAAATAGGATAATTAAATATTTTCCTACCGCACTCATATACCTACTAGTAAACATCTTCAATGTATTACTAGCAGGCAGTGCCTTCCCTGACGAGTGGAAAGAAGCCACCGTCATTGGAATCCATAAACCGGGTAAACCCCGGAACCTCGCGAGTAGTTACCGCCCGATCAGTCTTATAAATTCACTCGGCAAAATATACGAGCGTCTTATCTACGCCCGACTTAAGACGATCGTAGCCGAGAAACATTTACGAGACTACTTGTCGAATCGCAAATTCAGATTTCGTGTGGAAGGAACTCTCTCTAGCAGTAGGCCCCTAGAGGCGGGAGTGCCGTAGGGCTCGGTACTCTCACCTATACTATATGTCCTCTACACGAACGACGTTCCCAGACCGCCGCGCGTCCACTTAGCCCTATTCGCGGACGACACGGCTCTATTTTCAACCCACCGTCGCGGTAAAGTGATAGGCTGTAGTCTCAGAAAAGCGGCCACTCTCCTGGGCAAATGGTTCAGGAAGTGGCGCATAGAAGTGAACCCTGATAAAAGTGCAGCGGCGTACTTTAATCGAGGTGACAGACCCAGCGAACGGGTGGTGTCCAGGCGTAGCCCGGGTACCATCAAACTGTTCGACAAAGCGATCCCCTGGGAACATTCAACAAAATACCTAGGGATTACTAACGCGGACCTACATCGCGACCTCGATTTACCCACGATAGCGCAGTATTTCAAAGAACTATCCGAACGTTACTTTGAAAAAACTGCTGCCCACCCGAATCCGTTATTAGTATCCGCGTGTGATTACACACCGGTCGCCAACGCGCCACCTAATCGTAGAAGACCCCGCCACGTGTTATCGGATCCTCCGGACCCAATAACCGCGGCGAACGCCCTACTTTCTTCACCTCCAAACCGGAACACGATAAACTCACATCACAACAACTTCACACGACACCGTCGCCTCCGGTCTCGGCGACGAAGACCTCTCTTGCGCCCGGCGCCTAACGCCGGGCAACGAGCCGCCAATATTCCTCCTTCCAATCCACCCAGTAACCAGAACGCAGCACCAAGTCGAGGTACGGTCTCCCGGGAGACAGCCCTTGGTGCTGGCGTTGTAGGTAACAGCCCCATCGATCTCCAGAGGTTCCACAAATTTATTGATCTTAGAGGTTAAGTCAGTTAGATTGTATTTTTATTTTTTTAGCACTTGCCCTGTGCTTGGGATAAATTTATATAATTTTTAAAGAAAGAAAAAATTTCGCCCCAGACAGGATTTGAACCTGTAACCTTTCGTCTCAAGCCGACGAATGCTCTAACCAATTGAGCTACTGAGGATTCAAGTCCCGTGGCGAAATTTTTAATTCCTTTCTAACCCGTTAACGCGGGTAGTTATGTCCTATAGATACACAATTCTGAGTACCTACCAAATGAGTTCATCACAGATGAAATTCACATTTTAGAATGGCCATAACTTTCGTTTCTTGCATCGTATTTTTATTTTTTATTTTTTTTAGCACTTGCCCTGTGCGTGGGATAAATTTATATAAATCACGGGACTTGAATCCTCAGTAGCTCAATTGGTTAAAGCATTCGTCGGCTTGAGACGAAAGGTTACAGGTTCAAATCCTGTCTGGGGCGAAATTTTTTCTTTCTTTAAAATTTATATAAAAGTCAGTTAGAGTTACCTACAAGATTTAATTTTCTAATTTCCAATATTTTTTATCATTAAATGTGTGTAAATAGTAAAAAACATGTAAAACTGCTAATAATTACGTAAGATTACAACATAAACATAAATGAAAATATAAATTCCGGTTATTATTACTAATAGATAATAAAAATGCATAAAAATAAAGCTGTCGATCTTAAACCCTTAATTTTTTCTCAAGTCATTCACAGCAAAAGGAATAGGCACCACTGGTCTATACTATTAATAAAGAGGAAGGTTATGTTTTTTTGTACTTTAGTTTTTAGATGTTTGTAATGAGTAATGGAGACTACTGAACCGATTAAAAAAAAAACCTTCTCATTAAGCTATAGCTTATGTTGCTCAAAAGTCAACTGGCAAGTCAACTTGCCCGCTAATTTTAAATAATATGTTTTTTTTTGTGTTAATGCCCAAATGATAATTTCTTTTATCAATTAAAAAGAAGATAAGTCTGTTAAGCTCTTTTCGCCGGATCTTGTTAGCGTGAGGTTGGGATCCCAATCTGTTTGTATTTTTATACTAAATTTATAAATATTATCACTACATAGTATAAAACAAAGTCGCTTCCTATGCCCATATGTCCCTTTGTGTGCTTAAATCTTTAAAACTACGCAACGGATTTTGATGCGGTTTTTTTAAATAGATAGTGATTAAAGAGAAAGATTTATATGTATACTTCATAGCCGGGGCGGGCCGCTAGTTATTTTTATATTATTTACGTCGACAGGCACAAGTACCACTTGAACAAACTGAATCTTTCGTAATGTCTATACTTTTTGCTGTTGCTGTTGTAATTGTTGCTGTTTTACCATTCTGTAAATCTTTTCTCTCGCTGTTCGTGTTTCAATTTGTATTATACTTGTTGTTTGTTTACTTAACTGTTTTTTACCTACATATATACATACATACATACATATCTTCACGCCTAGTCCCTTACGGGGTAGGCACAGAGTATCGACTGTTTTTTTTTGTTTTTTCTTGTTAATTTCTTTTGTTGACCCAATACTGGGCCATGTATTTAACCCTTTACTTTTTTCAATAGATATGTGGCAAGAGCTTCATCCACCGCGGTTCTCTCCACAGCCACATCCGCTCACACTTGCCGCCACAACACGAGTGCGAGTATTGCGAGTACAGAACGTGTAATAAGCACGATCTTATCAAACATATTCGAATACACACAGGTATGTACTGTCGTTGTGGTTTTATTTGTTATCGTGTGACTTGAGAAGCTCAGACAATAAAAAAATTAAGATTTCTTCAATACATTAAATTAGCTTGTGGTAAGTCCATTTCATTCATAGCCTGTTTTTTCATGCCATAATACGTATACATTATTTGGCGGAAAATTGCAAATTAAATAATTTTATTTGGATTAAAGTATGGATTTCCGCAAAGTAACGCCTTCTTCTATCAATACATTTAATTTTATTTAAGTCTTAGCAGTAAATGTCAAAATACTACGCTTTAGTATTTTGACATTTACTGCTAAACATACACAGTAATTTTAAGACAGAAAAATGTTTAAAAAAATAAACTGCATATGTATTTAGTGTTATATCACACGTATCACAATAGCTAGTAATATCACACTGCAGCAACAAAATGTGGTAAAGCAATGTTTGCGTGTGATCGGTGCCGTTGCAGTTTTGTGACGGGGTTTTGTGGACAACATAATGTAGGTGTGATTACATTGTTGCCACCAGTCTCGACGGGGCATCACTGATTGCGGGTACTGACAAGTGACAGACAGATGCCTTTCATTCATAAAATTCTTGAGACGTTGGCGGTATCACCTATGTGTCCGATATCGATGGCACGATGTGACTCGTGTAAATTCTACTGATTGCGGCCAAGCACATTGTGTGTGATACGTATGAATCAAACCTTACTTTGTCGCTGACGACAAATATACATTTACTTCTTCTTTACATACAAACACATGTTTTCGCCAAGTCCCTTACGCGGGACACTCTACTCTGTGTAGAGTGCATCAAGTGCCGAGTGCCATGGTCCTTGCAGACTTGCCTAGGTTCCGTTACATCCATTACTACTTATATACTAAAGAGTATTTGTATACTACGTAATAAGAGGCGGGACTTCCATAGATACGTAACAAACCCGAATTTGTATAAAGTTTACTTGAAAAAGTATAACCCGTATAATTTGAAAGTAAGTCTAAAGGCATTCAGATATGAGGCAACTAGCGTCATATGATTTGGGCGAATAAAAAACATAGCAAACTTATTTTTTTTATTTTTTGCTAAGAAAGTTGCGCCAGTCTGTTATATACAAACACGCAGGTTGCAGACTTATGGTAACACCTGACAGTAGGTATCCCTAATAATTGTAACGGTTGCTACAGGTGACAAGCGCTACAAATGCGACCAGTGTCCGCGCGGGTACCACAGCGTCTCCAACTTGGTCGAGCACAAGCGGAGGCATCACGAGCGGTTAAAACGGTTTACGTGTCCGCGGCCATCTTGTGAGAAGTCCTTCTCCGACCGGACCAAACTGAACCGCCATCTTGATGTGCACGACGCCGTCAAACGGTGAGATTGGAATGTTTTTACAGGTTGGTTATCAAAAGCTGGCACGTACAACACATTTACACGTTGTGCTTGTGTAGCGTCTGTGAATAAGCGCGCGGCGTGACGTCACATCCAAATCGCACCATGAAAAGCCTGTCCGTCTCTTTCTTGCGCAGTCAAGCTTATGAGAGTGAAAGGGACAGTTATTGTTTTGCTTTTGCTACGGTTTTTACATACAGCGTGGCCTAACTAAGCTCAATTTCTGAACACGGGCCTTGTCGAGTCGCACTTTGAATCAAAATCTTTTATTTTGAACATCCCATTTAGTAAAATTGCATAAGTGTGAGTACTTTGAACGCGCCAGCTTTAGTTAACCGACCTTTAATCGACTCAAAAAAGGAAGAGGTTATCAATTCGACTGTATGTTTTTTGTGTTTTATGCTGTCCCTCGACCAATTATGAAAAAAAATTATGGTTCTTTTTTTGGGAAGGAGGTCACTATTTTCGAGGTGGTCGTCGTATGTTGATAAAATTTAATCATTACCTACCTTTCAACCATTAGCTCTTTTTTTAAGTAAAAATGATCAAATCACGAAGTAGTAAGGAATTTGGAGATGGTTTGTGCAATTTTGGTACGTTTAAAAATATTTAAATTGCAATTTATATAGCTACTAGCAGTTCGCCTGCGTAACTTGGCTTCTACTGCATCGATTTTGATAAAACAAAGCCTATGTCACTCTGGGATAATGTAGCATTCTAACGGTGATAGAATTTTTGAAATCGGTCCAGTAGTTTCGGAGCCTATTCATTTCAAACAAACAAAAAAATCAAGCGGAAAGCATCAATCAAGAGGAAAGCTCTTTATAATATTAGAATAGAAGTATAAATTAAAACCGTAATACGGTCCATAGAATCCTTTTATCTACCAAGATTCAGCGATACCATCATTTTACCGATTCCTGCCCGACATTGTGTCAGTGCTTGCATCAGTCGTGGTGCGGTCTATTTGTTACAATTAATAACAAGAAAACTAACTGTTCCTTTTGATAACTAACATCAATTTGAAATTCAGATGTGTTCGTTTAAACTTCCAGATATCCTTGTGATATTTGCCATTCGAGGTACACAAGGCGGTGCTACTGGAAAAAGCACATGCTGAGCCAGCACAGCATCGAGGTACCGCCCCAGAGGCCCGGCAGGCAGAAGAAGATATTTGTTATTGGTGACCACAGTGACGACGACAAGCATAAATAAATAAATCATATAATATTTAAATTATTTACTTTAGCCGTTTTGCCATTTTAGCTTTTAAATAGAAAACTCAGGTTGTCTAAACTGGGAGCGTATAGCTTCATGTATAATAGGTAATAGGGGTATTTGCAAATGGAATCGACTTTTTGTCGTACTGGCGACTTCAGTTACAAATTTCAGATCTTTGGTTTGGAATTACAAATTCAAATGTAGACAGCTATTTCCACATGTACAAAATTGTGCTTTGTAAACCGCCATTCACTTGTTGAAGTGAAACTTCTTTAGAATCGTTGTGATTTCAAAACGGGTGCAACGGAAAAACGACAGGTAAGAGACACAAATATATATGCATCTCATTCTTTTGCAGGTAAGAGACACAAATATATATTCATCTCATTCTTTTGTCGATTTACTGAAGTTTCACTTCTATCGTGTGTGAATCGCACATACACCTTTTTTTTTTGCTTTCATCGCTCAATTTACAAAGTTCAGTGCTGCGGAAAGTGTAAATTATGTGTATGGCGGTTGTGGCGCTTAAGAAAAAACTGTGTTTTGGTTTCAACATTTTTGATCTAGAAATTTCGACTTGCAAAACAAGCATCATGGACGGGTAGAAACTCAAGTTGATAGTGAAGTATTAAAGGCTACTGTGGAAGCTAATCCATCGCAAACCACGTCCGAGCTAGCTGAAGGCTGCGGTTTTACTGTTTTAATCTAGGTACTTGAAGCAAATTGGTAAGATCAAAATATGATGAAGGGATATTAAAATGAATTACTATCTGTTATGAAAAGTCGAGCCCACAAAGGGTTTTTTATTAGCAACTGCGCTAAGAAATCAAAACAAAACTCATTCTTCTTCTATAAGACAAAAGTTATTATCATTATCAACCGTATCATTAGAATTCAGTGAAACAGCAATTTTAGTACGCTGTCTAAATCCCAATTAACCAAAAATGCAAGGAATTTTGTTCCATTACAATTCAAAAGTAGATTATAAATGGTGAACCAACTATGTACATTGTACATATTGTGGTACAACATATTTTAATATTGCACTGTTCACTTAGTCTTACTTAGACTCAATAGACTTTTTTTTACGTTTGGGAAAATCCCCCTGGAAACCCACCGCTGCCCACCGCTCTCGGGGGAGAGCAGCGGGCTATGTCGGATTTGAACCAACTAAAAAACTACACGATGACCTTCCTGCCGCCCGGCAAGGAGCGAGATGGAGTCGCGTTGGCATTCAATATCTCGCTCCGCGGCTACGGCCCGGTCCCCACCGGGCCTCCTCCCGCGCTGAAATAGGAGCGACTCTGACCATTGGAGTCGCCCACCAGGCGTACGAGGCCGTGCTGGTCTTAGACTATACCAATGTACCTACTTTGTGGTACTGGCCAGAGGAAGTCCCCCGACTCCCCCCGGCAGCCCCGCATCGGAAGCACTTTGAAGACGGAGGAACCGCTTTTTCGCATCCCCGGTCCGCCTGCGCCGGAGCGGGCCTGTGTTGGAATCGTCTTCCCGGTCCCGCTCCGCGGTCTCCTTTTGTGTCATTAAGTATTCGGAAAAGGAGACCACCGCCTGCTAGCCAAACTGCCTACTCAAAATGGAAAGTGTACATAAAATGACGTCATTTGTGTTTGCTATCTCTATTGGTTTTTTTTATTGTATCTCTGTTGGTCACTGGAGACAGCAAATATATAACACGTCGTTTGACAGCTATTTGATGTACACTTTCCATTTTAGTTGGCAACTGAGATACATGATTATGTAATCCACTACAGGGGGATGATTATCCCCCTGTAGTGTGTAACGTAGTGGGGGAGGCTTAGCTACCACCCACCACTATGTTAACAGAAAAAATGAACAAACCAACAGTCATATTTGGTATACGGGATCCTATTGGCATAAAAATAATTAAAAAATGTAAACAAAAAACACTATAACAAAAGAAACATTAGTAAATTTGTACTAGTGTTTCTTTTATTAAAGTCCATACAAAAAAGTCTGTGCACAAAAGGTTCTGTCGGTTAAAAAAAAAGAAGGGTCGTGGGATACGGTGGTCTTGTCGACGGAACTCGAAGGACTGCTGCTGTAGTCTTCGGCGGTTGGGCTAGCGGGACCCTTTGGCGCTTTCCCCCAGCAGCCAGAAGCAGTAGTATAAGAGGGCGGCTGGGAAGGCGGCCATAGAAGAACACCGGCGGGCAGCTTCCGCCGGTCTAGGGTCCTCCCACCACCGAGCAGCAGACACCAAGCAGCAAGCAGCAGTCTTAGTAAGACGTTCCGTCGACTTATAGAATTAGAGCTCTGTAGAGTATTAGGAAGAATGTTAGGAAAGAAAAAAAGGTAGACTGAGATTACTAGAAGTGGACCGTGTCAGAACATGTAGCAGACCAAGGAATATAAATACTCTTTAACAAGAGTAGCAGACTAAAATTGGAAAGAATTTTGGCTCTACATTTTAAAAATATTTTTGAAAAAGAACTTATTCGTTTTTTTTAATACCGGCCAGTGCAGTTACCAACTACAAAGGCCGGCTTAGAAAATAATATTACAAGTGGTAATGACGCAACTATATTAATACGATATTAATGACTTCCTGATGTTCGAAAATACACCCTCTTTAGACATTCTACGTTCCAGAAAGGGGCAAATTAACTTAATAAAAAAATAAAATAAAACAAACTCAAACGTCAAATCTTCAGACTAAGTAAGATAGAATGTGTCTAAGTCTTTGGTCTGAGTAATCTCAAACTCAAACGACTTAGGTACCTTCAAGAAAACTTTTCTACTGAATAAATAAACAGTCGAATCGTTTTGCAAACAAAAAAAAATGTAAACAACTTCCTATCAAACAATTTAATTGACAACTACTAAGTTTAATTGACATCTATTTGACAAATCAAATGTCAACTAGATCAAAAAGTATAATAACCTCTAGAATCTAGATGTCAATTAAATTTTTTGATAGGAAGTTGTTTACATTTCTTTTTTTTGCAAAACGATATAACTGTTTATTTATTCAGTATAAATTATTGAATTTTCCTAACAATGGAATAAAAATAAAAATGAATAAAGTGTGTAATAACGATGAGAACTGCTCTGCAGACGGAGATTTCCACCGAACTTGCCGAGTTTGCATGACGGCTAGCAATATTAATTTAAAATACCTATTTGATAGAAAAAATTTGGATATTGTAAAGAAAATAGAATTTTGCACCGGAATATTGGTATGTATCTATTGTAACACTTTTTGTGCTTAGTTGGTTTTGTTTTGTCATAACATTAATTAGTAATTAATGTTATGACAAAACTAAAATTAATAATTACCAATGATCACAATAAAAGTAGGTCGATTATTTATACCTCCTTTCTTTTTCCTAAACTGTTCTGCGACTTCATAAATTTCATTTTTTCTGGTATCGAAGTTTCACAGTGGCACTACAATAGTAGTTATCATCGTTATAATCCGGTTTTAAGGGTAAGGTACCAGTAAACAGAATATGCAAAAGCTTTAAAATCTTAACCTTGTATTGGTTACCAACCATCAGTAGTGTTGCATTCAACAATACCTAATAACAATTTCCAATTTACATGAAATTGTGATTCAAGAGTAAACTTGTATAAGATTTGGGACTTAGTAAGTTTGGCTATTAGAGTTAGTTCTGGTTCTGCCTTTAGGGATGATGGTGAAGGGATCACGGGTAAAGGATCTTGATAATCTTGATCGTGCCAAATATATTTTTAATGTGTTAAATATTTTTCCTAACTTTTAAAATTTATATTAAATACAAACTAAAATGCATCTCCACTTCATATCAATTTTGGCGTTGTCAGATTCCTTACTGTTAAACTGTTATAAAGGGGTACATAGACATATTGTGTAATACATCAATAGACAATAAATACTATTTTTGTTTCCAGTTTAAAAAAGAAAATGGTTTTCCATCACAAATATGTAGCCTTTGCGTCAGAAGCTTATCTATGGCACATAAGTTTAAAAGTAAATGCCTTAAATCTGACGAAACATTCCGAAAACTTAAGAAAATAAAAGTAGAGGTTACAGCCTCAAATAACGATGATGACTACAATTTTAATGACAATGGTTATTTTGATGATAGCAAATGTTTTGATTCCAAAATTAATGACGTTGAAAATACAAATGAAATAAAACATGAAGATACAGTGAAGGAGGTGGTTGTTAAAGTTGAAGAGATAGAACAAATTGAAAATTGTTTGAAAAGAAAAGAAGAACAATCCAAGTAAGTGTAATTTAAATAAATTTAAATTAAATTCAATAAATAAATTTCACTGAACATGTTACACAAATTGAATCTAACCCCAAATTAAGCAAACTATATGCTTGTGTTAAGTGTGTTAGTCAACGATATACATAACTATAAATTTTTAAAGAAAGTAAAAAAAATTATTTATTACTTTAAAAATTTATAGAAATTTATCCCACGCACAGGGTAAGTGCTAAAAAAAATAAAAATACGATATACATAACAACAAACATAGAAGTACTTAAATAGATACCAGAATAAACTTACTAAACACCCAGACCTGGAAACGCAGACATCTAAATGTTCATTACACAAATGCCTGCCCCTGTCGGGAATCGAACCTGACCCTCGCGCTTGATCGGTGTAGTTAGGCGTGTACGCTAGCCACTCGACCAACGAGGCGAAGATGTAATAAAATATTTTTTTTAACCAATTTGTAATGGAAGAGCAGCAGCAACTTGCCCAGAATTACACCTCCCTACCTATTCTTGCGGCCATAATGACTCATGTTTCTGTCCAGAGGGTAGGGTAGCCAGTAGACTTGCACAATAATCTTAACATCCCAGCCACAGTACAGTAATGCACCTGCAATTTCTATGGTGTCTATAGGCCATGGTTATCTCTTATCATCAAGAGAGTTGTTTGTTTGCTCGGTGTCCGCAGATCTCTTGCATAAAAAAAAGCAGGACCACTGCAACTTGCTTGGGTAGGGATCCACCCACTAGATTTGTACATTAGGACTAATATTCTGGCCACTGAACAACAACACGTCTATAGCATCTGTGATGTCTATCGACCCTGTCACTTACCCTCAGAATAGCTGTGTGTTTTGTTCCTTTAAAAAGAAACTGGTGACTGGATGTGGTTCACTTGTAGTAGTGTTGGGCAGCTACTTGTCCACGTAGGGATCTTCCGCCTTACTTATTCCTGCTACCATGACGACTCTGTTCTGGTCCGGAGGGTAGGATTACAGGTAGATTTGCATAATAGGCATTCCATCCTGGCCTCAGGACAGAGACGCCTGTATTGTCTATTGTGTCTGTAGGGTACAGTTTTTCTTGCTACCTGGAGAGTTGCATGCTTGTCTGATGAACTTTAACTTGAAAAAAAAACATGTCTGTTACTTTCTGCCTGTGTTTATCCCATATAGGTAATTCAGAATTCATTTAATACACACTAAACATTTGAATATGTTGGGCTTGAATCAGTTTTCTATAATTTTTTGGACTTGTTGCATAATTTTATTCACATAAATTGTTGATTACATATTAATCTATGATCTTCTAGATCACGGCTAAAACGCATCTTCATGCCCATTTCCCGGAAGAGGTAGGCAGAGACACAACTAGGGCACCCAGTACTAGTTGAAGACACTAAGTCCGACAATGTGGTAGGTGCCAAGCCTATTGCCAACCTGGCACATATCCAATCCCAAACAACTTTTTTTTTTAATTAGAAAATTGGAAAATCCAAATTTTCCTTTTTGTTGCCAGACCTGGGATTCGAACCTGGGACCTCAAGCAGTCAAGTCCAACACCTGAACCGCTAGACCACAGAGGCGACTAAACTATTGCAAATAGCAAATTTGTTAGTACCCCATGTTAATACTGAAAAAAATTATTTGTTATCATTTTCAGCTTAGATAATATTAAAATTAGCATAACTAAGTTAAAAGGAAACGGTATTCAATGGACACCACAGCCAAAGTACAGAAGGTTGTTCTGCGTAAAGTGTAACATGAAATTTCAAAACCGTGAAGAATCTGCTAAACATAGGAAAGAATTTCATAAACGAGTCCGAGTTACCAGTAGACGGTCAGATGGTACTAAGCCTTGGGTATGTGAGGTAAGCTAACTTGTGTTTAAAATTCATTTTTTTTTATAATAACTACTGAATTTTTCTTAAAAGTTAGCAGGCTATACTATTATGATTCTGATGTAGGTGTTAGTCGTCAAAAAGTATCTATATCAAAATGTTTTGGTTGTGATTTGTTTTATACAGGGTGTTATAATACTGCCTGTAAAGCGAAGAAGAGGTTAATTGGGGCCTTATAAAGAATCTTTTCACAACATTTAACAGCCATAGCAACACTGTGTAACATACTCAAAAAAAATTTACTATTTTCACTGATATGCAAACACAATTTCAGTAAATTAGGAAGTAAACTAAGCAGAATAATGATGCAATGGCTTTTGATGCGTTTTTTTTAATAGATAAAGTGATTGAAGAAGAAGGTTTATATGTATATTTCATAAACAGGTAGTTTACGGTAGACAGGGTTAAAATTATTAACATTTTAAAATTGTTTGTAAGTTATAATTCAAATTGTAATAAGAATAAAACTATTTGTTGAATGAATATTTAAACATTGTGTATATATAACTAAATAATGAGTTTTTAAAAATATTTAAATATATCCATGTGGTAGAATATGTTGGAAAGCTTAAATAATTTTGTAACAACTTCAACACACATATTCCTCAAATAAATATATTTTCTTTCTTTCTTTTTCTTTTCTAACCGTGCGAAGACGGGACAGGCCGCTCGTTCATAATAAACGGCAAATTTACAGAAGGTATATAGTGTGCTCCCTCTTGATCAATACACAACCTCGCTCGTCGGGATATGGCTTGTGTTGCATTTAGAACCATCGTCGGTATTATTGATGCGAAAATCAATTAAACACACTGTTTTGTCGTGGCAACCATTGGGCAATCAGTAAAATACACTCTGTCCTTCACAAAACCTAGCAAAAAGAAGTCCAAGTGTGAGGTCTAGACCTTTTAAGGTGTTCTCGTACGTTGCGAGCAAAATGTACCGGAGCTCCATCATACTGAAACGCCACGTTTCTTCAGTTCTCAAATTAATCCCAGACAGCGTCAGGAAAGTCGTCCATCACCTCTTAGAATTCAATTTTGCCTCCGCCTCGTTGGTCGAGTGGCTAGCGTTCACGCCTAATTACGCCGACCAAACGCGACTGATGGAGGTAGGCTAGTGTGATTAACCTTTAGATGTCTGCATATCCGGGCCTCGGTGTTGATTAAATTTATTCTTGTATCTATTTAGGTATTTCTGTGTATAAGAATCGTTGACTAACACCCATGACACAAGTATGTAATTTGCTTATTTTGGGGTTAGATTCAATTTGTGCAAAAAAAATATGTAAAAACCTTTAATAGTTGTTACCGTTCAGACGTGATGGCGTAGTGACGGCACCGATGACATGCCCGTCATAAAGGCCAGCCTACAAATTCACCCGCTGTTGATGTTGCTGTGTGCCATCATAGCTGTTAAGCATCTGGATTCGAGTCCAAACGTGATCATTACGCATATTTAGAGTCCTGACCTTGTTAATGTTGCCACGTCCGTCCGAGGAACATAATTTATGTAAGGTTTACTCTAACTGCCTGAGGTTCCACTCGCAGCAGTTCCTCCTGGGTGCAAAATCGAAGGGTATCAGCTCCTGTGTACGGCAATAGCGATAAGGGTGACAATTATCGTAACGAAGAATTCGCCAAACTGCAGCATGGTTTATATCAAATCTTGTTGCGGTTCGTACATGTAGTCGGCTCTATCAGAATGCTCTAAAGCTAAACCAGCCTGCCTGCCGTCGACTGTGCTTGGGTGTCCACTTTCAGTAGACTAACGAATAGATTCGGTGAAATGTAGTCTTGACATGTTCAGAAAGCACGAGCAGCAGCCAACGCTGTTCAGTGGGGAGTCTACCATAGATAAATCTTTGCCGACACAGTTTGCGAGCACGATTTAAATTGTCATCTTTACGGCCTATGTATAACATTATATCGTAATATTCCGAGTTAGAAAGCATCATTAGTTTGCAAAAAATGTTGGAAAAAACTAGAAACAATTTTATATCGATTAGCAGATTTGAAATTGTATTTTTTTTCCAACTTGACATTTTTTGAAGCCACAACTTGAACTTATGCTCATCTAATAATCTCATCATCTACATCCTTACTAAAATAGCCTCTCAGAAACTAGGTAAATGATCACGTAGCTTCGACCATCCCTTCCAGGTGAACGCTTAACTGAAGATCCCTCTATATCTCGAGGCCAAGAATTCCTATGCTAGATGTAGTAATTAGGTACTAATGTACCTTTTAAAAACCTTGAAGTACTTTAATGCTAACGAAAATATAGTATTAATAAGCATGTGTCATCACTGAATAATTATTTGTTATAGATATGTGGGAGATGTTATGCTCACCGTACGTCTCTGGACACACACGTCACCTCCCACTTCTCTCCACAGAACGAGTGTGACTACTGCGGGTACCGGACGTGTTACAAGTTCGATCTCATTAAACACATAAGGATACATACAGGTTAATATTATAACACATATTAAATAGATTAAATACTTCAGCCAAAACATATTTTAATTATTTGACTATTACATACTATACAGGACTAGGTACATTTAAATTATCACCAAAATTTTGAGAGACTGTTTAGAATGGCTGACAGCTTCGATTTATTAAAAAGATAGAATATATTTTTTCTCGTCGAACACATTTGTACTCGTGTCTTAATTCGTCGTGCCTTTACTTCCATAAATTTCTGTGTCTCTACAGGTCTAACGTCACTGACCAACCGCTATTCTTGGGCTCGATTCCCGACCTTCGCTTATTATATATATACTGCCTTATTCATAAAAAATAGTTAAGTAGGTAACCTCCTAAGCATTGCTTAACTAATCATTTGATTAAAAATTTGTTATTCATAAAGTTCATTTTGACAATGCTTAGTTAAATACTGTTTAACTTGGTAGGTTTTGGTAGAAATGTGGCTGTATGCGTATTTCTTTTGCTAAAAGTGGATTAAATAATTGTCATCCGTTGTCAACATCGTTGTTTCTGAATACGGTGTCGGACATCTATAACCTCTTACTAAAGAGTATTTATATTTCTACGATAAAATACTCGTATTGTACTACAATAAAATTAAATTTATTAGAGTAAATAAAGTTGATGCAACATAGACACAAAACGTTTGAACTGATACACTGCATTTCAAAAATAATGTTTTTTAATGCATCTACATTACGTTACTAAGCTAAATATAAAATGATGTAATTTCTGTAATATTTTCCCCCGTGTTGGTTCGAGTTCCTTTGTAGAATAGACCATCTACCTTCCTGTTAGACAGCGCGTAAAAAACGACCATAGGCTTACCGTCACTAGCACCGTGACAACTTACTAGGAGGTGAGTTTCGCAGCGACTCACCCGGATTGGTACCGCCGCCTTACCCATTTCTGCGTTAGCTCTTGCTGTTGAATTGTTCCGGTTCGTAGAATAAAGTAGGTAGCCGGTAAACTTACTTTTATTCGGGGCTTAACATGCCAGCCTCAGGTTGGAATCTCACTATTACCACCTTTGGTGTCTCTAGGCGGCGTGAAATTCTCACCATCAGAAAATCTGTCTACTTTTTTGCTTCCAATATCATAACAAAATGCTCTGGAAAACTATTCGTCTCTTCATAGGAGTCATTGGCCATCTCCATAATAAAACATGTTATTACAGTCCTATATTGTTCCAAAATCCAGCATATCCCGTCCAATTTTGTCCACCCTTCAACAAAATCAAATATTTCAATGAATGTATTATAAAAGAAATCATAAGAATACACGAATAAGCCATTAAATGGCTAGTCGTTGCATTTTGTCAATGCACATAAAATCAGCTGTTTGAAATTTAGTCAGCCATTTTGTTGATTAAAATTTTAAGCAAGGGTCCGAGGTTGCTTAAAGTGACAGCTATTTAAGAGTATATTTAAACAAATGATTAACTCTAAATAGCGTTTATGAATAAGAATTTTTTTAATCATTACTTAAATAGGGGATTAAAAGTTAAGCAACGTTTATGAATAAGCCTGATATAATTCGCTTACTTTAGGAATAGATCAATTATTTGTGTAATAAATACCTGGAGATTTATTTACTTGTAATATATTCACGTTAAGCATATTACTTATTTGAGATATACCTAAACACAATATTTCCTGTCACTTCGCTATAGGCGAGCGAAGTTTATTTGGGTCATTACCTCTAGTGGTAAAGTGCTGCCTAGCAACTTGCTCGGACAGACGATCACCGCCTTACCTATTCCTACCGCCACCGTAGTTAAACGTTCATCATGCTCCGGTCTGGAGGGTTGAGTATCGTGTACCTTTGATCAACTACTATGATCTTAACCTTTGAAAACATTTTATCCAAATACAAAATAAACAAGTTTGTTGACAACACACAGCCCTGTTTGACACCATCGTTAACATCAAACCAAGGTGACATGTCCGTACATCATCTGTTAGAGCTGAAACTATCTTGTGCCGCTCATAACATTTCATTGGACCTCGCTTGCATCCTCCTTCAAACTATTTTCCATACACTTTTGATGCTAAACTCATGAAACTGATGGCCTTGTAACTTGTGCAGCCCATGCGTCAAACCTTGCCTTTATACAATGTCACGATGACCGCACTCCGCGAGTCTTATGCTGCCGGTCCTCCAGTATTTGTTGCAAAATACCCATACAGAGTCCTGGACGGCAGGACCACCAAGTTTGATCATCTCAGCAGTAACCATATCTAGTCCCGCAGCCATAACATATTTCATACTTCTAATTGTCTATTTAACGTCTTCCACAATAGTACCATAACATGCATTCGCTATTTCTGAGTCATTCGAGTGCTCAGACCCAACGGTAGCATCTTGGACATACACACACATATCTCCATAAAATTCATTTCATTATTTTAACAGGTCATATAAGCTTGCAAGAATATCACCACTTTTAGACATGATTCTATTCATTATAGAAGCAGACGAACAACCCCCAGACTTATTCACCTCCCTCCAAAAGAGACTTGCGTTCATATCGAAGTTATTTGCCAATCTCTTTTCCAGTTTCATAATTTCTATTTCGCGCTTCTCCTTCACTAGGCATTTGGAACAACTGTACTACTGGCATACTTGCAACAACTGTACATTTCTTTCTTCAAATTTGTCATTCGATTGCAATCATGATACAAGATACATAGTCCAGCCAAGCGTTCTTCTTTCTTTCAAAGAAGGCTTTTACTTCCTCATTCCACCATTCATTGACTTGGACATCTGTGCACTCTCACATACCTCCTTAACGACATTAATAAATTCACATTATGATTACCAGCATCATTCGTTGTCACGCAACCATTCAAGCTATTTACGGTTAATCACTTTCATTTCCTTCAACCATATCCAGAACATCCCTCACAAAATCCCAAAACTTTTTCAGGCTATGAGTCAACGACGAGTTTACTGCAGCATAGGCTGGTACCACAAAAAACTCGCTTGACTCCCAACGTAATCTTTCAGCCATCATTTCATGCCAACAATTAAAAATATCACTACCCTTTTGTTTGTCTCTATTATATTACACATAGTAAATCGAGGTATTTCTCATCCATTACATCGATGAATTTATTTACCTGTGCTTCCATTCCACCTCTCACATTCCACGTGTCTATTTGGCACCCTCCATTTCTCTACTTGCCTGTTCAGATTTGGCGTGATGAATGGCGGTTCCCATCGCCACTATTGCCTCTTCTTATTGACGAGGGTGGATCGGTATGTGTCAGTTCCAAGGAACGCTCTAACCGGCTCTGCGGTACTTTTTCGGGCCAGAATTACAATCCAATGCGATGTCACGCTTTTGGCTAATGTTCCTCAAAGATACACAGAATGTGGTGGTGTTAGGGAGATGAAATATTTTATATTATGTTATATGTAACAGGTGATAAGAAGTATAAATGCGATCAGTGTACCTGCGCCTTTTACAATTCATCGAATCTGCTTAACCATAAACGGAGAATTCACGAGCAGGACCGACGGTTCTCTTGCCCACGTCCCAACTGTGGGAAAGCTTTCTGTGACAAGTCCCAGCTGGAGAGACATCTCGATTCCCACGACTCTGTTAAACGGTAAATGTTTGTATTTTATTCTTTAATAGAGTATTTGATTGATGAAAATAAAGTTTGCGCAAGACTTAAATGTGCCTCGCGCTAAGTTTAACCTGTAGTCTGGCGCAGGCACAATCGACTTTCAATGCCAGTTTTAAAACAAGTTTTAGTATGTTTGTTTTTTATACTCGTAGTTTGGTATATCAATTATCTAATCTTTTTATTGCGTTATATGCACATGCAAGAAAAAAATCAAATCATATCCTAATTTAAATTTATTCATTTGTAAAATTAGGTACAGAACAGTTATAGGTTTTGAATATTAAATTACAAAAGAACAAATACTCCTAGTCAAGTGGCGTACAAATATTGTGTATGAAATAAAAGTAAAATTTAAGAAATAAAGTTGCAGGAATCAGTTCCACTCTCTCAGATACAAGTATACAGATATTTTCAGTTCTTACTTGTACTAGTAATACTCTACTAATAGTTACCTGTTCATGGTAATGTTATTTATTTTAATATTATATAAGTAGTATAAAACACAACATTTACTATACAAAAAAAAAATACAAGCAAAAGAGACTAAGCAAGAGCGCGGTACGCTTTTCACTTCCCCGCGCTTATTCCCGCCGATATCTTGCCATGAGTACTGCGCAACGAAATGTTACTTAGAGTCGCATTTAAGTTTTGTGTTAATTATAGAATGCCTTATAAATACGGCCAAACAGAGTACATTACTTTTACCACGGTTGAATGGTATTACCGGTTTACCTATTTATGGCGTTGTTTCAAATTTTACGGAAGAGGATGTTTTGCAGTTCAAATTAGCAAACACTTGGTGTCTATAGGCCATAGGGAATGCGTTTTTTACCAGCATTACCTAAATCTTTGTCCTCTAGCTTCCCATCTTGTGAAACAAAATCAAAGTAACAAGCGCTATGTAGTCAATCTCGACTGCAATATCATTTTTTGAGTAAGGAGATATTTTCATGTTATAACCACCTTACAACATAAAATATTGCCCCCTTAGTGGGGGCAGAGAGTATCGATAGGGCAATATATATGACAATCCCCGGATACTTCCAATCACCCACGTCCCTATTTTGTTTGCTTTGAACATCTGTAATACATACAGACTAACTTTGAAAAAATATTAAGCGACTTCAATTTAACATATGTTTATTAATCAAAAATATTGTTTAGTAGTTATAGTTCTAGACTTGATGATGCTGTCATATGCGAAACCGGTAGGCTATTTATAAAATAATAAGCGATACGTAAAACAGTATAAGTGTTTCTTCATTTAAAAATATGAATATTTGGAAGTTTTACCAAGTGCTGACGAGTGACTATGGAAAATATCAAATAGACTTCAATTGTTTTTGGAAAAAAAACTGGGAGAGTTAACATTGTATATTAATTTTTTTTTATTTTAGATTCAAATGCGACATATGTCATTCAGTACTGTCCAGACGAAACCACTGGAAGAAACATATGTTGCGTCAACACAAAATCTTAATACCGCGAGCTAAATCCGGTAGAAAAAGACAAAATGTGTTAGTAGAAGAGTCGGACGATGACAGAAGAGGGACAGCTAACAGATATTAAGCTTTTAGATAACTATTAGTAAAATTAAGCAAGCAAAGGAGACAAGTCGAAATAAAAAGGATATTTCATATGGTACGTCATAAAAGTATCTCTATGAGCCCATGCAATATTAATTTTTACCACCGGATTGGAAAGCACGCACGACCTCACTAAGAAGATCCGGGGAGTGAAACTCGGCGGGCTTTCTTTCTGATCTTTCTAAAAGTGCTGTATTGTCAGAAATATAAGTATTTATACAGGATACTGACGATTTCATTTGATATATCTACAATTTAATCTAACAAAAAAACAATAATCTACAAATCCGCTTTACTGATCTGAATAAAAATAGTTAATAACACTCTTCATCACGTCAGTTTTCAAACAAAAAATTGCACCTTAATCCGTCAATCCTCTACAGAAGTACGATACCACAGACACACACACACACGCAAACGCACACATACACACACACATACAGAGAAAGAAAGGAGTGGGTGGGGAGACTCGCATGCATCACAAAGTTTTATTTATTTTAACCATGTAATAAATAAACAACCTGCCTCCTTTTTTGTAGCAACACTTCAAAGACTTTCGTCCCTTACCAAATACAATCACATTAGTGCGTGTCATTACATTTTTTTAGTCGAAAATTACGTTGGTACTTAGTAGGGTAATATTAAAAACATGTAATAAATATTGTTGTACAACTAATGTTCAAATAGGTTAAACTCAATAACGTAGGCTAAACAGAATTGCTAATTAATTTTAATATTTTCTTTTCCATTGTTAGTATTGGTCGGAATTCCGCAACTGAAGTCGGTTTTTTCTTTACGTCACCTCTTCACCATCGTATATGCCCCATAACAGCATGTACGATGATCGCATCTATGTTCGAGCATTCCTCATTTGTTAATTTTCATCCGTCCGAACGTCGTAACCTATCTATAACTTAGAAAGAAAAAAATTCGCTCCAGACAGAATTTGAACCTGTAACCTTTCGTCTTAAGCCGACGAATGCTCTAACCACTTGAGCTACTAAGGATTCAAGTCCCGTGGCGAAATTTTTAATTCCTTTCTTGCCCGTTAAAGCGGGTAGTTATATTATGTTCTTTTATGTCGTCATGGGACTTCAATCCCAAAAAATTTCCCTTTCAAAATATATTTTAATGGGCCGTAAACGGCAACATCCATGGGCTACTATGTTGTTCTTGCTAGCGTAATCTACAGCTAAGTAATACTTATGACTCTCATGGCTATCTAATAGTAGAAGTATCCTTTTCTCACGCGTAGGCCGAATATGTTCAACGAAGAAACGCTCCAATCAAGAAATACGTTTCCTGAAGTCCAACTATTTGGAGTATAGGTTCCTCGAGTGCCGGGTGGCGCACTATCAAGTAAATCCAAATAAAATTTCCTTTTCATTGTCCAAAAATGCATACGTATTATGGCGTGACAAAACAGGCAAAATAGTGAGCTGCGAATGAATTAGACTTACCGGAAGCCAAAAGCCCCAGATATGTCCAGCTCCACACCACTAAACTGTTTTAACTAAAAAAACTCAACGAACGTTTCGCTTCGTATCAAAAGCATCATCATGAGAATTCGCCTGCACTCCACGACGGTCGATCAGATAATGGAGCGCGCATCTCGTAATTGTCACGTGTCCCTTGCATGAGGATAGTTCTAAGGTTTCGGGGTGTTTGCCCCCTGACCTTGGTGTCAAAAGCGCTGACCGTTAAAACGGCCAGGTCATTAGAATGGAAAGTCAATTCTTGTTTCGGTTTCGGGGTGTTTGCCCCCTGACCTTGGTGTCAAAAGCGCTGACCGTTAAAACGGCCAGGTCATTAGAATGGAAAGTCAATTTTTGTGGCTTCCTGTACTTCTATAGCTGATGCCGCGACCTCTCTCCGATTTCTTCAATCTCCATTTATCTGAAGAAATGGAGCGCACGCAAGCGACTCGCTCTATTGATAGGATTTCGCGAGTTCGCGTGCGGGTGTGCTTTAGCGAGTACGCTTGATGGGGGTAACTCCTTTGTTGTCAAACATGTGTAGCAGGGGTAAATTAGTCAAATTTGTTTGTTCGTTTACCAGTGTAATTGAGTCTTCGTTATTACATGTAATAATTTCTATTTGTTCTAGTATATTTAATATTAATACTTTATTACAAGTATGGAATAATTCGTAAGTATGATCTGCAGCCAACTTATCCCAGTGTCTAAAAGATGTTGTTTAGGCGAAACTATGGTGCAGCCAGCTATCTAACCTTTTTTTCTTTTGAGTTTTTTCTTGGTACTTGTACGGCATGGGAAACTTCAATGTATCATTTTTAATGAGTTTACAGACGAATACATTTAATCCACGATCCTGTTCTCTGGATTGGCAACTAGATGGCGTTATGCGTCCACTTATGTTTAAAATTAAGAATGGTGGGATAAACGAACCAGCGGCATTGCAGCAACCCATGACCGTTATTAATTGACCACGTTCTTCACTTGCAATTATGCCAACCTGTTTCCTGCCTTTGTTTATAGCACTTTAGGCGACTTATTGGTGGTTGTCGATATATCTGTCTCATCCATGTTGTACAATCTAGATGCATCAATGTTTTGTTTTGCAGTCATAACTTCAAAGTTTTCATAAAGACGTCCAACTTCACGTCTGTTAAATCCTTTAGCCCTTACAACCGATGTTGCTTCTGGATTCTTCAGGGAAATTTGATTGTGGCGAGACAAAAATGATGATAACCAGTCATCTCCTGCTTTTTCAAACTTGTCTCAGTTTTTCGGATAGTTAAAATTATTTTACTTAGCGTATATAAACGCCAAATTTTTGAAATCGTCTCAGGTTAGTCCAAAAATACAGAATACATATCATTTAAACATGTCAACAACTCTATCTTCTGATCTTCATTGAATACAGGACGGAATCGACCCGATTTTAGAGCGGTGGTGCCGGTTTTGACGTCCCTGTAAAGGTTGCATAGGCCAACCTATACTTTTTAGTTGTGCTTTATATGGATTCTCCAGCTTTGCACAAAGTAATCGCTGTTTTCATGACATTCTCATCCCACGACCCTTGTTTAGTTTTTATTTATGTCTGTAAAAACAAACAAACTAACAACATGATAAAATCAAAAGTTAATAATAACCAATGGCCGGCGAAGTAGTTACTATATTCACTTTGCCCTATTTTCTTTGCCCGAATGGGTAAATTTGAGGTAACAATTTTTTTATAAAAACGAGTAATTCTAAACTTCTGTGAAAGATATAATAAAAACCTTCTTAGACATTTTACTGAATTAAAATATTTCTAAATATCAAGAATAACATTGGAAATAAAATCAGTATACTTACCTCGTAAAATCAATATTTTTTTCACCAAAACACAAATCACCACTCTGCGGGCGGCACGCGACGTGGCCTCTTGCTTTAGTATTTGTCGCGCACTAAATCAAAATGGCGGAACGCCACTACGCACAAAGAGGTATTTGATGAAAAAACCGGACATAATTATTTGAATTACTATAATGTTACATAATTAATTGAAACACAAGGTGACATTTGTTACTAAGTGTTTATTGTAATAATCCACCACATTATATAGCGTTTGTAAATTTTTACAACTTGTTTCAGCAGCAATCGTAACCTCGATACGTAGGCGGAGCGATCATTAAGTCGATCGCCTCTTTCGAAAAAGAGCTTTTATGTTGAATTGATCTGTTGCAGCTTAAATATGGGTCTGAACTTAGTAGAAGTCTATTTGAGATATCTTTATTGCATTTGGTTCTAGAAAATTTTCTTGCAAAATTTAATCGGTATTGGCGAAAATTTTTATTTTGAGCCTCGGCTGCTTCTTGCGATAATTGGCCAATTGGTAAAATAGCATTTGTTATGACCTCGGCACCATGTATGAACACTTTGTGTAAAGTTAATGACATCTGATGCCAACTAAACAAACTGACGTATAATTTTGCAGTTTCTTCTGCATAGGCTGCAAATTTTTTGACGTCAATATAGTTGCCGCTTGATATTACTTCCAATAATATTTTAAACCTCTGTATCAAATTCATGTCAACGCCAGTTAGCCAGTTATCCGCGATCACACACGCGAACATCTGTGAAAAATCTTCTTGATGTGTTGCCATCATTTGTGTTCCCAAATACTGGTTTAGGGATATTAACAAGAAGACCCATTTCTTTCTTTAATGCTTTCTGTAGCTTTTCTTTAGTATTTTTTATAATTTTTTTTCTTCAGCTGCTCTTGCTTGCCATTTTCCTGGTGGTATTTTATAGGCTAAATTAAGTAATGCCTCGAAACATCGGATTCTGGCGTGAAGAATGGAGATCCCAAATTTCAGAGTTTCGACATTAACATCCTTTTTAATTTATTTATTGAAATCTTTTGAAGATTGTCCACAAATGTAGCACCTCATTGACGAAAACGTTTCTGTTGCAACATTGCAGACCTTACGTCAATCAACAAATGCTTCTTCATTTGATGTTTTATGTTGCTTCCATCAATTTCTGTCTCACGGAGCCGAGCCACTTGGTTTTCAATATATTATATTTCATTCTTAGTAACATCTTTGGTTTTATTTATGAACTGAATGCGTATAGGTCTGCAAAACTTTACTGACGATGGGACTGGGTTTTGCCAGATAATTTTTTTATACATTCCATTCATTACGACTACTAAGAGGTACCATGGAACTCTTAAATATGTAAACGTCACTGTCTGAATTGTTTTCGAACTTCTGTTTGTACTGTGTTTGTTGTGACCCATTACAGCCCCATTTTGAAATTAACGTCAAATTCTGCTTTTCTTCCTCTGTACACCTTTTTATTACTTCTGCTACATATTTATGAAGGCGTAGTGCGATGTGGTCAAGTAGTGCCTGGAGTTGTATCTCAGAACACGTCTCAGTCACATGAATCGATTTTTCTTCGGGATAACATTCCTTCTTTGCCGTCTGTATGAGTGAATAGCGGGGATACACTCCTTGGCTAGATTTGTGAATTACATCCCACTGCCTTCTCGTAAAATCACCTTCAACGAAAATAGCTAGCGCTTCACTAGGTGTCAGCTTTTTCACAATAGATTGCGTGTTGGCGGTGGTAAATACTTTTCGCATTTTTGTAGGTCTAGTGGGTGAAGTTGTTGTTTCTTGAATATTTAGAAGCGTCACTGTTACTAGAAACACGCTGACTCACGCCAGCAGCAAATGTTAACTCTTCGACAGGTACTTGATCCCGTAGAGCTTTAGTTTTTCGTCGTTTACTCCGTTGACTAAGATCTTCAAACGACTTTCTTGGTCGTCCTGGTTTGTCTAAAGAATTTTCAGACTTGTAAGGCAATTATATCGAGGATTTAAGCCAATCTTCATTAGTTTTTAAAAACCGTTCTTCTTTGTATGAAGCTCCAATCCATTTCTTTTTAAATTCGTTCTTAAAATGTTTAAGAGCAAAGACAACCCGGTTCTTCTCGTTATTGGGACAATTTGTCAATTTGACAAGTTTGTCTGCAAACCATCAAAATTCATAGCATTCGGAAGACCTAGAATTATGAATTTCGGTATGAAGTCTAATATTACCACACATACAACAAAAACCCTGAAATTTGGAATTTTTTATCCCCTATTCTACAAATTAGGTTGCTGCTACGAATTTGTAAAATTTAAATTTCTTAAGTCCTACAAAGCTGAAATTTGGTACGTTAACAAGTATTAATAAAAAATAAAAATGAAATTTACCTACTTGGAATTTTTATCTGCTAATGTCAACAAGGTTTATATTAGATTGAATATGAAAAACAGAATGCACTATGACTTTGTTTACAAGGGCTATTAAATTGTTAATGTAATTATTAAATAAATATGTAATGGTTTCAGCTCCAAGCTTTCCGACATACTTAGTTGTTGTGATTGTTAAAAAATTTTAAGATATTGATTCATGGTTTGGTTCTATAATGAGGCACTAATTGCTATAGTAATTATTAGTCATTTTATAATTTATTTAGAACTGTAGAAACAACTTCGAACTTACAAAAAGAAAAGAAATCAACATGCAATCAACATGCAGGCAACATTTTACATAAATTGATCTTTTGATCTTGAATTTGATTGTGAAGCTTACGATGATATTAAAAATCTATTTTATCAATAATAGTTAAAAAATCATTTAAGTCACGACATAGTTAATGCTTCATTTGCGGTTTCAGAGTTCTTGAAATCGTACATGTGTACATCATACAATTATTATAACATTTTTGGAGATGGGGTGAACGTAACGAATGATCCACCATCTTGTTTTAAAAAGAATCGTGTTACCATTAAGCTTTGAAGTATTTCTAGGCACAATCGGTTTCGTAATATGTTTTTTATAATATTCCAGAAAGCACGTTCTGCCCTAGCATTTGAGGTTGGTACAGTTAAAAAGCGAGTGCAAATCTTGAAATATTTTCAAAGCGCTTAACCCCTCCAGGGACACAATTTTGTCAAACACTTCAAAACAAAACGCACCTGAGGGGGTTATATTTGTCCACTGTTTGTTATTTAATTGACTCCATTCTACGTGTATGTATATAATTTTTGTTTCCATAAATATTGATCCTCTGATGTGTGGATAAAAAGTGATAACATTTTTGTAATTTCGGACTTAATATGAGAGGTTACTACCTTCGGATGTAGATTGGCAATCAATTTTAACGTCGTAAAATTCTCTGGCAGCCTGTTTTGAATCTCCACTGCGAGGTAAATCAAATACTTTTAACATCTTTCTCCCACGTCAAATAAATCTTCAACATCTTGAGATATTTGTTGCAATTCGTAGCAAAACACATTGATAATGTGTGCATTACATATTATTCTTTGAAATCAAAATCGATAAGTTTACACTCTGTTAACTTCTCTTATTGAGATGGTACAACAATTTTTTGGAGCAGGTTTTTGTATAGTAAGAATAAGTCATTAAACAACTTTAGCGGTTCAACATTACCGGATTGAAAAAGTAAATTTAGTTGAATAATATTTTTAAATTCTTTTAAAAATAAGCTTTAAACGGTAATCGTTTCATATCATTAAAAAGTTGTTGTGCCAAGTAACACTTGTCCTCCGATTAGGCAGTTAAAAAAAAGCAGTTTTAACTCTTCCACTTGTTCCAATATTGTATTGATGGCTTCATAACGTGTCAGTCAGCGTGTCCCGCTTAAACATATTTTCTTTAAAGCCGGGTATCCATATGTTCGCGAACATTTTGCGCTCCGCGGTCCTGCAACCGCTCACATGGAGACGTGACGCGCATGTGCAATAGAAACAGGCGTGCTCCACAGTCCTCTTGCGAACTGTGAGCGAACATGTCGTCACCATTAGTGGCTAGTGCAGCATATATTTTATATGATTATCTTCTCGAAAACTACAGAAACCCTCCTCGCTTTTGGGAATCCGACTTTTACAAGAAAAGACGTTCGAATTCATTGGTGTTACAACTCAGATCTCAGGAATTAAGTGGATATTATAAAAACTTTCTGCGAATGTCTTCATCTAATTTTGAATATTTGTATAATTTGGTTCTGCCAGCAATACAAAAAAAGGACACAACGTTTCGAAAAGCTATATCGGCTCAAGATAAATTAGCATTAACGCTTCGATTTTTGGCAACAGGTGATAGTTTCACAAGCCTGCAATTCTTATTTAAAATCTCAAAACAGGCAATCAGCAAATTTATCCCTGCAGTCTGTCAAGCTATTACCAATGGACTGAAAGACAATGTGAAGGTAAGAAATGTTTTATTGTTAATTTAATCATTGTTACTAACACTATATGGGCAATGCCCGAAATAAATGCTTTTTATTTTTTATTGTATTAATTAATAAAAGGTTTCATACAAATCAAAGTAAAAATAGAAGTAGGTAGGTACAATTAAACGTAGTCACTGATATCAAAAGAATCCTCGCTGTACTGCGATACATTACTTGGACTGTTTTCACCAATATCAGCTTGAGATGTACTAGGTGTTGCCGGTGAATGTGCTGATGAATAAATCGTATCCTGTATAGCTGTTTCTGACCGTGTTGTATAATAATTATGGGGCTGACTTGTGTGTAACCATATTGTTGATTGTTACTAAAATATCCTGCGTCAGCCTTAAATACAATATCACATAAACGCTGTTGTACCAAATTTTTCGTGCGATGATCGTAACTTCTCAATTTACTCTCTAAAAATTTACAAAACGTGCCAATCTCGTCGTCTTGATTTGACTTGGTCGACGCTGATTTTAAAATACCAAATGCATCCTTCAACATGGCAAGTTTTGGATCATATTTGCGTTTTATCGGAGGCCTCGGGGACGCGTTAGTCGGAGAAGGAGGCCCATCGGTAGTTTGTACGGTAGACGGTTGGTCGAAAATGGCAGCATTATTATCTTCCTGAAAACCAAACAAGACAGGCTATAAATATATGTAAACACTTTATTGTACAGTTAGTAACATAATCAAATCTATATATTTGTTTTTTTCAGTTGCCGAACAGCCCTGAAGAGTGGTTAAAGATATCTAATGCATTTGACGAGTTATGGAATTTTCCTCATTGCATCGGTGCAGTGGATGGAAAACATGTTATTTTACAGGCGCCATTTAACAGTGGTACTGAATTTTACAACTATAAGGGCAATTTCAGTATTGTGTTATTTATTTTGGCCGATGCTCATTACAAGATTAGATTTGTCGATGTCGGTTGTCAGGGCCAAATATCTGATGGTGGAGTATACAAGAATACTAAACTACACTCTTTGATGGTAAGCGGTGAATTGAATTTGCCGACTCCGACACCTTTGGAAGGACGTAGTAAAGATATACCATATTATTTACTAGGTGACTCTGCATTTGCATTGACCGAAAATATGATGAAACCGTTTCCTGGCCAAACACATGCGAAAGGTACTCTTGAAAGAGTGTTCAACTATCGTTTAAGCAGAGCACGTCGAGTTGTTGAAAACGTTTTTGGTATAATGGCACAAGTTTTCAGAGTTCTAAGGAAACCACTTATGGTAGAACCAGATAAAGCAGCAGTTATAGTAATGACGATCACTCACTTGCACAACTATTTAAGAGAAGATTCAGAGTCTTACTGTTCTCATGTAAGTGAAAGTGATAGTTTAAGAGATGGTTATGAAATGTTACAACCATTAAGAAACTGTCCACGTCGGTCTCCTGACAATGCAAAAGAAATAAGAAATGAATTGGGGGATTATTTTTTAAAAGATGGAGCTATTTCATTTCAAAACAACTATTGACTGTGTTCAGACAGCTAGGCCTCGGCCTCGAATTATGCGGGCGTTGGGGCGTTTGCGGCGCGGCGGCGGCGGTTCCATAAGCGCGGCTCCCCGCGCCGCGCAGCTATCCCGCGTTCGCCGCCGCGCCGCAAACGCCCCGCTGCCCGCAAAATTTCGAGGCCGAGGCCTGAATGTTTTGAAATGATACAGGTACCTACATTATTAAGTAATAATTAACAACTCACTGTATTCAATGATTGTCGCGGTTTATCGCGATCCATCAAAAATGTAAATGCTTCAAACGCGAACCAATTACTTCTATATATTTCACCTGCACCTGAAATGTGAAAAATAAAGTAAACAACTCTCCATAGTGTTTTATGTTTTACACCACTTAATAATGCTCATGTTAATTTACCTTTCCCAGTCCCAGTGCTATTCTTTTGTTTTGATTTCTCTCTTCGAAACCCAGAAAGCAGAATTTTCATTTTGTCTTTGCAAATTTGCCCCGATATGCCCATACCTCTTCCGATTTCCACCCACGCGTCTTCTTTTAAATTTTTATTTTTGAAATTCTTATCCTGGGAATCCCACAGCACAGTATAGTTTCGGTACAACTCGATTAGAGTTAAACATTTATCTTCCGGCCACTCCATATTAAACGGAGCGTGGAGCGTCAATACACGACACGTACGCACTTACGAGTTATCTTGCTCGCGTCCACGAACAGACTGCGCTCCCCTTTGTGTTCGCGCTAAAAACCGACACGAATCGGAGCGCCTGCCGCGGAGCGTGCAACGTTGCACGCTCCGTGTTCGCACACGTACCCACTACCGGGAGCGGTTGCAGGAGCGCGGAGAGCAAAATGTTCGCGAACATATGGATACCCGGCTTAATGTGCTACTGTTATACACAACCTGAGATAAATTTCTATACTTTTCTAAACGTTCAGGGCTAAAATCAAACCAATTGTGTGTTCCTCGTACTAAAAATTCTAGCTGTCGAGGTAACAGCATGAGCTGCATTGGACAGCATTAACAGTGGAGCTGCATTTTCGGCGCACAAATGAAGGGAACGACTCACACATTTAACAATAACCAAATCTGATAACTGCTTTTTTAACACAGCCGTAACACAGTGATGTTTCCGGGCCATAACATTTGCTCAATGTACACCTAGGGGAAGTCCGGGCAAAACCGACACCTTAACCTTTGATAGACTATGGAAATTAAGCCAATAGACATAGAAATAAAACAATGACTGAGTATGAATCAGTATTTATTAGTTTTTAATATAATTAACAAAAAAATCGTGACATCAATACTTTACTTAAAATTATTAGTTATTTTGCAACTGTTACCTTTATCCGCTTTGCCCAACCCACCGGGTAAAGCGATCAGGGCCATAAGGCAAAGTGAACATACGGATAACATACAGATAATGACAACTACCAAAAAATATGAGTAAAAAAAACACAAAGTAATTAAAAAAGTACGTAATCAGTAATCGGTGCACTGAACACAAATAAATGCGCCTTCTCCTTCGTATGCGGTGCATTTCTCATGACTCCATTTCTCAGTCATCAACTGGGTGTCCATCAAGTTCGATATAATCTTCCCCGCAAAAATAGCACGTATAATTTTCGTTATTTTCTTTAACATCGGATTTCTTAAGCTTAATATTTTTGTTTGCATTAGCCTTTTTCCTTAGTGTAGTCTTTTTTTGTAAATCTTTATTAATATTTGTTATTGTTTTGGTGTTCTGTTTAATAATTTTGGTCGTGTTAGTCTTACTGTTTACTGCAGTTTTTGTTTTTAAATCTTTATCAAAATTTTTTACTACTTTGGTGTTTATTTTAACAAATTTAACTTTCTGCTCTTCCTTAATAGGTGTGCTAGTAAGCACCTCAGATTTTTGATAATTTCTTTTGCGAGTTCCCGTGGGGACATGAGGATTTGGGAGCGGTCTTATTTCCCTTGGACTCAAATATCCTGATGTTGAAATACTAATAGGCTGAAGTACTGTTTTATTTGCATTCGAAGGGAGAGTGAAAGTAATATTTAAATCTAATGCACTGGTCTCTGGTTCATTAACAGCTAGAATCAAGTTTTTGTCTGTAATATCAGAAGTACATAATGTTGATCTAACGTTGATATTACGAGTATTTGTCGGTTCTTTCTCATTAGATTCATTAGTAAGTTGGTATACTGTTTCTTTCGTAATTTCCGACAAAACAACTGCTTCTGTAGACAAATTATACGGATGGTCCCAGTTCGCGCTTAGAATTTCTGAATTCATGTGTTCGGTAGACGGTCTTCTTGTTTGTCCAGATGTATGCTGGATATCTTGAGTAAATGACCTAAGAGGATTAGAAGCAACGATTTTAAATAGGTGTTCCTCATTAAGTTCCATAATTATTGACGGTGACGACACTCTTTCATTATCGTTGAATCTTGGACAAGATTCAGGCTCTAATATTAAATCATTATTTTCTGACATTGCCGTGTGAACAAGAGCTGTTACATGAATATGTTTAGTATGTTCACCACCGTTACGACTAGAGTCGTTTTGAACATTTTTCAAAGATTTACTTGGTCCAGATAAACTTTGGTGTCCTGATGTCGAAGGTCCCGCATCATGGTATATCGTTGTAGTCACAACATCGTGACTGGTTGTTTCTTGAATTTGAGGTGTACCTGGATTTGAGCTGTTACGGATAATCATTGTTGTGGAGGAGGGTGCAAAATCTTTTTCTTCCCAAACATCCATATTGATAGGCCAAATTCCTGGAGATTGAAACCCTTTAATGGCATTGTTAGCAGTTTTAAAAATGCTGGAGTAAATAATCTGGCCACATCATACTGATTGACTACTTTTCCTGGGTAAGCCTCCTGGAACCGATTGATTTCTTGCTCAAAGTATATTTTAGCGCGCCATATACAGCGACGTCTAACGGTTGCAGTTTGTTCGAGGTGTGAGGTGGCAAAGACAATATTATGACATTGTTTTGACTTGCATACTCTAGAGCCGGATAATATTTATGACTTTCATGATTGTCTAACAGTAACAGAATTTTTTTCTCTTGATTTGGCCGAACGTGATCAACAAAAAATTTGAGCCACTACAAGAATATTTCTCCATTTATCCATCCTGAAGGTGAACATGTGCCCCGAGTCTCTGGAGGTGAACCATCCAACAGGCGATCTTGCATCCTTTTCCGAGCAAATATCATGAATGGCGGTATGAATGAACCAGCAGCGTTGCAACAACATACAATAGTTGTAGTTTGTCCACGTTCTGTGCTTGAAATGACGCCAACTTGCTTTTTACCTTTTACTGAAAGAACTTTGAGTGGTTTATTTGTGGAAGTTTGAATGCCCGTTTCATCGACGTTATAAATTCTTGTACCGTCAATACTATGTTTTTTGGATAGGTTATTCAACAACTCATAAAACCTTTCTACTTGCGGGCGGTTGAAGCCCTTAACTCGAGCAATAGAAGTTGCTTCTGGCACCCTTACAGTGATTTGCGGATTTCTGTTCATAAATCCTGCTAGCCATTCATCACCTGCCTTTCTTTCCGCCAGATCCGCTAACTCACCTAAAGTCAAAGTAATTTGCGAAGCGATGATGGTTTGTAAGTTTGTTGGCAATCTGC
>NJDD01004924.1:8618-35851 GCA_002245505.1 Calephelis nemesis | reverse complement strand
GGGGTGATATTAAATATAAGGATTAATATCAAATTTATAAACACACTTTCATAAATTATACATTATTTTAAAACAAATTTGGCTACCGTAACATAGGCTTTAGTCTAGCTAGTTAAGCTAGCTAGCTTCAACTAGACAAACATATGCTGTCGCGGACTTTTTTGTAACCTTTAAAGGGATCCAATCTGTCATATAATATAATAATCTTATTGTGATTTTTTGCAAAACTTTAGCCGTTTATGCAGCGCACGCAGCGAAACTCTTAATAGGGAAAAAATCCCCGAATGGTCTTAGCGTTGTACAGCTTTTAGCCTTTCTTGGTAAACGGGCTATTTAAAACTGAAATATGTTTTCAGATCGGACCAATAATTCGTAAGATTTGCGTGTTCAAGCACACAAACACATAAACTATTCAGCTTTATAATATTATGTATAGATTATGATTACGAACAAGCAGATGGATTTCCTGATGGTTAGAATTTCACGCCGCCTAGAGACACCAAAAGTGGTAATGGTTCGTTGCCAACCTGAGGCCGAGATGTACAAAAGTAAGTTTACCGACTAACTTATCCTCCAAACCGAAACACGTCAACGGCAAGCACTGACGTTATGACGGCAGGAATAGGTAAGGCGGTGGTAGAAATCTGAGCAAGTTACGAGCGGATAATATAGCGGGGACTGCCAGTTAAGTAGGTACATGTAAATTGTAACTTTTATATAACTTACTTGGAATCATTGCCATCAGTTCCTGGTTTCAACACGGAAGCCGCCATCCCACCGGTGGCCAAGGCTCCGTGGACATGGCAAGTGTTAATGAGTAGCTTCATATAACTATTAAGGAATGTGCGATCTATATTCACATATTTATTTCTGTCCGGCAGCAGGAACTCTTGCCGATCACCTTGGAGAATACAATTGTTTTAACTCATGGTCTCATCTCAATCTAAAGACGGCAATGTGTAACGGCACCGTTGGCATAGTATTCCAACGGCAGATATCACATCAGTCAATTTTGAATGAATGATATATGTACCTACACTAAATAATTTCTTGTAAAAAAAGAAATATTGGACAATTACGGCCAGACGTCGATTACCTTTCAAATTATAAGTCAGGCGACATTTTCCATACAACATTGTGATTTAATGATAGATTAAATGTTAATTGGCGTATCTAAGTGTGGCTAGCAGCGTTATTTGAATAACGTAACCAAGGACAAGTGGTACATATTCATGTACAACGGGAAGCTAAACTCGCTATGCTCCGCGCAATGGAGAAAGGCCAATGTAGCTGGCAATCTTCAACTCTGAGGACACTTTACAATGGACTCATTGCAAATCCTATCATGGCTATGCCATCGGATACCATGATAATAAAATACAGTTTCAAAAGACTGTACGATATTACTTCAACCAGCAGAGAAGAATGGATTAAGGGTACTCCCTTCGAATACCAAAACCCATCGAATCAGGGGACGTCACGTGGTTTACTGACGGATCAAGAAAAGATGGGAAAGCGGGAGCAGGTGTCTACTGCCAACGGCCGTTATTCAGCAAGCATGTAAGCTTGGGTCTTCACGCTACTGTATATCAGGCTGAAATATATTCTATCTTGGTGTGTGATCAAGAAAACCCAAGCCGCTCCTACTCTCATAAGCATATCATTATACTGTCGGATAGTCAGGCAGCTTTAAAAGAACTGCAATCCGTCGAGTTTAAATCCAAGCTCACTTTTGAATGTGCTCAAGTCTTAAACAAGCTTGGAGAAAACAACAAAGTTACTCTTGGATGGGTTCCTGGACACACAGGTGTTAAGGGAAATGAAGCTGCAGACGAACTGGCTAGAAGGGGCTCAGACACTCTCCCCACAGGACCTGAACTGGTTTGTGGGATTGCCAGAAACATTTTTAGAAGTTTACTCAAGATTTGGACCCGGCAAGAAAGAGTGTTCAACTGGCTGAAAACTGTAGGCCAACAGCACGCTAAAACTCTTGTCACGGGGTTTTGTACCAAATTTTCCACGATTGCAATGAACATGCAACGAAAAGAGCTCAGTATCTTAGTCCGAGCGTTAACAGGACACTGCAGACTCAACAAACATTTAAACAGAATGAGCCTAGCAGAAGAGCCCGATTGTAGATTTTGCTTGGAGGCAGAAGAAACGGCAATACACATACTCTGTGAGTGCCCAGCACTTAACCAAGTAAGGAGTAGACTTCTGTGTATGCACATAATTAACCCCAAGATATTAAGTTAATATGTCCCAAGTGCATCGTACAGTTCCTAGTGACTGCCGGCCTTGCGGAACTTATGTAAGCTGAATGAATAAGAGGCGTGATCACAATAGATCTGTCGAGGTCGCAGTGATATTCGGGATTCTTTGACCCGTACTCTTTAATACTAATAATAATAATAAAGGCAAGTGTTCGTCACTTGTGTGAACTCACTCGCACGACTCACTGATCGGTTGAGTTGTAAACACAATTTTTAATACATATCCTGGGAAAAATAGTAGCCTATGTGATAGTTTTCATATGATATTAATTCGCACTAACTATCTGTCCTGCCACCTGCCACAATTTGGAGCTACTTTCCAGCGGATAATGGTCGGGACTTCGAAGAATAGAGCATAATCAGTAGGTCCATGAAAGATCCGTGAGAGCCCTGGTGTTTCGGATGTTCACGAGGTTCACGACCTTACCTCTTCCAGCTGCCATAGCGTCAGCGCTTGTTATTATCATGTGCCAGTTTAGAAAGAAGGGCAAACTTAAGCAACACGTCGTCCGTACCTACGATATCGTACAGACCACGTGTAATTGTGGGCGCCAATAAATTCAGCTTGTTCACTCCGGTTAAGTATCGTTTTATTAAATGTGTTGACTTCACATGTCTTTGTACGTGTTAATTTCTCCGACATTTCTGAACCGATTTTAGACAAAATCTTTTCTTATTTGAAAGAACCTATATCCGGGGTGAACCATCAAGTCTGGATGGGACGATGGAATCCTACCGAAGTCGAGGAAAATACTTAAGTTTTGGGTATCTAGGTGGCTTACTTGTTCAAATCGATGTCGAAATTTAACAGATCTATTGCGTTTAAACAAAGATATTAGGTATACCGTCCAAGTCATCAAAAAAATGAAATATATTTATCAAAATCCACTTTTTTCATCTTGATGTAATTTAAATGGGTAGTCCCATTTAAATTACATCAAGATGAAAAAAGTGGATTTTGATAAATATATTTCAGACTAATCGAGAAGTACGCGCTTTAGATCAAAGAAAGAACAATCAAAATTGGCTCATCCACTAAAAATTTCTAATATAATAAATGTATTTGAAAAAACAAATAGTCCAAAGAATTTTCCTCTGTTCTTTAACTCGATTTAAAAAGTATTTACCGAATTTAGTGATAATGGACGCACAATAGTCCCATATCCCACAGTTCAAACCAATACAATGATCTCTCAATGCGTATAAAATATCTTCCATTTCAAATGTTGACACGATATTCTCGATGAGTACACAACATTTTATTGTTCCGTGAGGTAAACCGAGTTCTTCTTGAGCCCAAACAAATATGTCGTTCCAGAGTTTCGCTTCAGACGCACCTTCCAGTTTGGATAAGTAAAAGTATGGACCTCTACCAGCTTCAAATAGTTTTTTTGCATTATGATACATCAATACTGCGAAATCCACAAGTGGCCCAACTGCTTCTTTGCCGTTTATCTGCAAAAATCGATATCTATATATATATATATATATAACTTTGCTTGATCCCCGGGTCGGGCAACAAAAAAATTACAAAATGTATATTTTAAATTTTTTAATAAAAAAATAACGTTGCCCGGGATCGAATATGTGGCCGGTTGGTGATAGGCTTGCCACCTATCACATTATGGTACTTAGTGTCTTCGGCTAGTAGTGGGTGCCCTGGTTATACCTCTGCCTACCTCTTCTGGAATATTTACGTGAAGATACTCAATGGATTGCATTAACTTTTACACATATTTATGAACTTACTTTTATTTCATATATCAACTAGCTGCCTGTTCCGGCTTCGCTCGGCCGGTTATTTTTTTATAATAAAATTGAGATATAAGCTATCCTATCTCTCAAGTTGGATCGAACTGCACATGGTGTGCGAATTTTATTATAATCGGTTAAGTGGCTTAGGAGTTCATTGAGGACAAACATTGTGACACGAGATTTATATATATTAAGATAAGATTAGTATCAAGGCCCTTTAAGGTGACTATTATTGCTTTATCGCCCCTGTGGTCTAGCGTTCCAGGTAAAGTATCAGATCAGCTTTTGAACTACATACAATATAGGGACTCATGTACGCTTTATTTTAAAACATTAAACATATTAACATACTTTCTGTCTTCATATATATCTATGAAGTATCATTGTCAAGACATAAGGAGAGGAATATTTAAAAAAGCTTAACAGTCACCGTTACAAACAAAACGTAGATATGCCATCGATAGAAACGTCTATCTTAAAAAAAATGTGTGCGTGTACTAGCGTACTTTCGTAAGAAGTGAAGACGTGAAACTTCTTTATCACGTTATTTTTCAAAAAATAATTTACTATATGCAACTTTACAGAAATTGGTTAAATAAAGTTTATGGCCAGTCCCTACTCCGCTGGAGAAAGTATACTTCTAGTCACGCGTGGTAGGGATAAGAACAAAGATGGCGCGTAACGGAAAATGTGACGCGTAACGAAAAAATGTTACACTAAATTTTTTTCTAACCCCGATAAAGAAGTTTCATTTCAAAAGTTAGTAGCAATAGCACCTAAGAATTTTTTACTTACACCCAAGTACAATTAGGAAAATAGATGATATTATATTTAAAACTTGTATATTTTGATTATTTTAAGAGAAATGTTAACTAAATGGATGATGTTAAAATGTTTCACAATGTAAAAGGAATGTTTATTGCCACTTACATCAAAAGGGCCGAATTTTAAAAAAGACCATTTATTTTAATTTATTTTTACGTTGGATATTTTTTCTAATATAATAATTTGATTTAATATAATAATTTAACTTTAAATAATTAATTATATAATGATTTACTTATTTTTTATTGATATTTAATTGATTTTTTTTACTTTTTTAGTATTGACATGGACACTTATTATTTTTTCTTTTAACTAACTGACTCTAATTAATTAATAAATAATTATTATGTCTATCTAAACTAATAAATAATAAGGATTTACATAAGTTAAAACAGTCAATTCAATTTAATTATTTATTAATTAATGGAGGCAATTGACATGTTTTTTATAATTTTCTCAAATGGTATTTTCACCATATAGTGGTGTGGTAATGTGAATTATTTAACGTTCATTTTACACGACAAAGCAAATATAACAATAACCGTTGCGGTACGTATTCTAAAAAAAGATACTTTCGTTTTTAACTCCCACCATTAATATAGAAATTTACAAAATAATCATGTCTCTCAAAAACAAAATCAGCAGGATACGATGACTTACGACCAGACATCATAAAAAAATGTAGTAAGCATATTTGCACCTCATAAATTTATCCTTTGAACAAGGATGGTTTCCAGAAAAACTTAAACTATCCATACTAATATTATAAATGCGAAAGTAACTCTGTCTGTCTGTTACCTTTTCACGCCTAAACCACCTAACCGATTTTGCTGAAATTTGGTATGTACATAGTTTGCATTCATGAGAAGGACATAGGCATATAATTTTTTGGAAATTCAACCCCTAAAAGGGTTACAAGGGGTGGAAAACTTTGAGTTAATGCTTTTTAGTACAAATGATGAAACACGTCTTCAGGGTTTTTCGAAAATCACCCCCATTGAGGTTTAAAGGAGGTGGCAAAGTTTGTATGAGAAAAATATTTTTATCGCACATTTTTGCATGAAACTTTGAGTTAATGCTTTTTAGTACAAATGATGAAACACGTATTTAAGGGTTTTTCGAAAATCACCCCCATCGGGGTTTAAAGGGGGTGGCAAAGTTTGTATGAGAAACATATTTTTATTGCACATTTTTGCATGAAACTTTGAGTTAATGCTTTTTAGTACAAATGATGAAACTCGTATTTCAGGGTTTTCCGAAATTCAACCCCATTGGGGGTTAAAGGGGGTTGCTAAGTTTGTCTGAAAAATTTAATTCTATTGAAATGTTTTGCGTGGCACTGAAATAATGTTCTGCAATACAAATTATGAGACACAAATCTAAGCGTTTTTGAAAATCAACCCCTATGGGGGTTAACGGGGGTGGCACAATTTGCATAGGAAAAATATTTAACAGTATTTTTTTCCATAAGTCCATAAAAATGAACCACGTACTTCGGTCTATCATTAACGAAAAACACACAAAGAAATTATGATACACATAGTAAAATAGCAAATATTAATATCACAATCATAGCGAAATTGGTTAAAAATCCCTACTAATATTATAAATGCGAAAGTAACTCTGTCTGTCTGTCTGTTACGTTTTCACGCCTAAACCAGTGAACCGGTTTTGATGAAATTTGATACAGATGGAATAGACCCTAAGGAACAACAAAGGCTACTTTTTATTGCAAAAAAATAGGGGAGAATGGGTAAAAAGAGGGGATGAATGTTCATATAATTCAATTAGTGATTTTTAAAGCTGTAACAATGAAACTTTGTATTTAGACACTTTGTGATAAGAAGTAGCCTATGTTCTTTCATTTATCGCAAAAAATGGGGGAGAATGGGTAAAAAAAGGGATGACTGTTCATATGTATATTCGTTATTTTTAAAGCTGTAACCGTGAAAGTTTGTATTTAGACACTTTATGATGAACAAAAGAACATAGGCTACTTTTTATCACTAAAAAATGAGGGAGAATGGGTAAAAAGAGGTGATGAATGTTCGTATGGAAAATCGTTTCTTGTTTGAAAGGGTATATTTCAGAGGTGGTCCCATGATCATCAGGTCAGGATCTGATGATAAAATCCTAGGTCAAAACGAGGGAAACTCTAAAAAAATGTTGGCAAGAATAGTGTTTTTGTGGATTATGATCACTTGCTAGCATTCGACAACGCAATGGTCACTCCATACACAGACTCAACAGACTTGCGGAATAGGCTGACCGTTAAGTATCATTGAGGGATTTAGAGATATTTACACAGACGCAAGGGAGAAGATCAGCTAGCGCTCAGCGTCAAGCTCAAAGTAGAATCATTTTCAGAAGGTTTAAGAGGAATGTTTTTGTTGATGCAGGATTCTATTATGACCACACGTTACAGTATAAAAAAACTCTTTTGATCTTAATTGGAAAAATGATTAAAAATATCAGCATTGTGATCCCTTAAAATTCAATGATGAAACGCAGGGTTATGCTAATGGTAAGGTATTATTACTTTTGCTTGTAAACCAGGTGAGCCGCTAAAGTCTCTTTTGTTGTGCAATTCTGATGAATCTCGAAGATTTTTAAGCAATATGCGCAAAAGCAATAATTGTTTTCAAATGACGTCGTTTAGAGTAGGTAGACACATCATTATGCCAGGAAAAATGTGGGAGAACATCTCCCACATTTTTCTGTGCAAGGTCAAATTTATCACAGAATCTGTTCATACTAATATTAAAAAGCTGAAGAGTTTAATTTTGTTGCTACAATTTCTAAATGTGATATTCTAAAGATATCCCCGAAGGGTTAGTTCGGTCTAACTGCACAACCAGAGCGCTAACGACTAGCCGAAGACATCAACAGCCAAAGTCCAATGTGGTAAATGACAATCCTGTAGCCATTATACACATAATTACATAATTTATACATATTTATACTTTACATATACATTTATTTACACATCCATATATAATCATACACCACATTCACATACATATAGCTATGTACATGTATTAATATGTTTCTACACACAGTCATATACAAAATACACACACAGATGGCAAAATAAATTGGTGCCAAATTCGTTAAAATTTGGCCCAATTATTAGCACAAAATTAAATATATTTTTTTACAAAGAGACACAATACACAAAACACAACAGCTGCACGTATGCTCAACACCATATAATTGTATATGGTCAAGAGAATACTGGAAAGCTAGACAAGAGAATCAGCAATAGAACCAATTTAATCATTTAATTTATTCCAATTTAATTTAATTCTTTAATTCAATCCATATTATCTGTTTTTGTATTCATAAATTAGTATAATTGCAAATGTAAACTTTTATTGTTAATTGAAAATTTAAAATAGTAAAATCAAAAGGTATAGAAGAAAGAAGAAAAGAGGAAAAGAAAAGAAGAAAATTATTTTTATTTATAAAACCTTGTAACTTACGTAAGCAAAATAAAGGAAAAAAAATAGGTACACAAAAAGATAAGTGGGTGTCCCCCCACAAGTACGAAAGATCGATGAGCAAAAGAAAGATAAAGTATGTTGAATGACAGCACGAGCAGTAAATAAGAGAGAACTGGCATGAATGTAAAGATAGACATACAAAGGCATTGCGTTTTCTGGCAATGGAGTTAGACGGTTACCAATATTTGGCGACCAAATATAAAAAAAAAACCTGTAGCCAACCGGGCACTTATCCAATCCCGGACAAGTGGCAACGTTACTTTAGTAGAAAATTGAAACTTCACAATTTGTTTGTTTTTTTTTTTTGTTGCCCGGACCGGAGATCGAACCCAAGATCTCAAGAAGTCATTCCGAAGACGGACGGTTAGACCTCAGAGACGATATGTATATTTCTGAAATTTCTAAAAAAAAATCTGTTAGAGGTTTCCATAACTTGCTATACAGTTTAATTTCACAGGATTTGCCGAAGTGCAGATAAAACTGTGGAGACAATAACGTATTCCTACTATTATCTGAGGTGAAATTAGAAAAGAGAAAGTGAATGTTCAGTTTTGACGGCAATATTGCTGAATTGATTTAAACATTTAAAAAATAGATGAAATTTTGGTTAGCGATGCAGGCTACATCTTATCTTAAAATTTTAACGAGCGATATTGGAGAGCTAACTATCAAATTAGTAGACTACACGCGCGAAGCCGCGGGTAACAGCTAGTCTGTCATAAAGCATTATTATTATTATTGAATAATGATTCAAAAAGGCGACTCTAGTAACATGGACAATTATCGTCCATTAACAAGTAACTTAGTACTTGCTAAGATTTTTGAAAAAGCTATCCTGTCCCGACTTTTTGCATTTTTCGATAGCCACAATTTATTAACAGACAAGCAATACGGATTTCGAAAAAATAGTTCTACCACACTTGCAAGTTTTACCTCAGTAAAAGTTATATCTGAAAGCTTAAATGAGAGAAAACCGATCACAGGAATATTTCTCAACATGAGCTAAGTTTTCGACTGTGTAGATCACGAGATTCTTTTGAACAAATTAGAAAAATATGGACTAAGAGGCAATGTATTTGAAAAGTTAAAAAACTTTTTAACAGATAGACAACAATGCACCGAGATAACAAATATATTTTTTTATTTTATAATATCAACAACAAATCCACAGCACAAATTTCAAAGTAATCTTTATCTAATAAATACATTAAACATAGGCCAATTAAGGATTTTCATTTCGGTTTCTATACAGTTTGCTATTGTTTAGCGGCAGAATGACACAGTCGTATTCTAATTTTATATTTAAAAAAAACAATTTTAATAACTTTTGATATATATAGTGATGCGTAAAAGAATTACACCTTTTGAACAGCGGTATGCGAAATTACGAAAATAAATGTCCGTATTTTAACAGACTAGCGGTTGACTATATGTCATGAGGTGATGGTTCGATGCAGAAATAAAGGAATGCGACTGACCTGTCTTTCTTCTTACTTCTTTTTTCAAATTCTTGCACAACACACGCGGCGAATAGGTTTAATTTAAAATTTATAGTTTAAGGTTGCGACCAGCGTGCACTCTCGTCGGATTTTTTAAAGCGAATGAATTAAACATGGCGGCTCCTTACTCGCGTGAATTTTGCTTCTTAACTTTTCCCAGGCGTTCAAATCTTCTTTCGCAATCGAACGTAAGGAATTCGGAAGGATGATATTAACAGGGGAAAAAAGCAAATACAGCGGTAACATAGAGAAAGAAACCAAAAAAAAACGAAATTAACATAATGTTACTACTAAAATGCTTACAAAAACAAAAACCAAAAACCACTCCAGTGCTGAAAAACGGTTAAAATAGTAAAAATAAAAATATTACTTACTTTACATACCAATGCTTGAAAACAAATATAAATATTTGAGAAAATAAAATATAACAGATAATTAAAAATGTGTGATGTTATGCTTATATTTATTGTGTTTATATATTGTTTTCCGTACAGTTGTTACTACGTGATGCATTAAATCGGTTCAGTTGTTTAACTTGAGTCTTAAAGTGGTTGTATACATTACGTTTATAAACATTTTTGGAGCTATGAAAAATGTCAATGTCAGCGAAAAGTTTGATGATAAGTAGTCGGCAAACGCAATGCAAAATTGTAAGACTTATAATTTGTCCGCACCACCGGTACATCAAATAAGGTGGTGTGCCTTGTACGTTTTCCAGGAACTCTTAATTTTAAAATTAAGTTAGTTAAACGAGGGCAATTGGAGCCCACGCATATATCATATAAAAACAACATGTCATGTAAAATACGTCTATGACGAAGTGAAATTTGTTTTGTATTCGTTTAAGTGTATGTTCATAAGTTACATAGTGAGGATTCCAGATAGTGATACAGTATTCTAGGACGCTACGAACATAAGCAGAATATAGTATTTTGATACAGTTAACGTCATTAAAAGATTTAGTTGTTCGTATAATGAAACCAAGGTTTTTGTATGCTTTGCTAGTGATGCGTTCAACATGATTTGAACGCATCACTAGCAAAGCATACAAATCGTACCGTATTGTATCGTACCGTTCGAATTTCAAAATTTGCAAACAAGGAGTACCCCAGGGAAGTAAATACATATAATAAATCTGTAAAAGGGTCAATTCTGTAAAGTGAAAATATTGAAAAAATAAATAGCAGGGGTGTTACTGGATTGATCCCAAACCCAAATATGTGAATAATTTTTTTTTTGTCTGTCTGTATGTTCAGGCATCACGTGAAAACTAACTGTTCGATTTCGATGAAACTTGGTATAACCTTATCATCCTGGGTACAAAATGGGATACTTTTCATCCTGGAAAAATACGTAGAAAAAAATAAATCTTATATTTTCAGTTTTATCACGCAAAGACCGACATCCGCACGGACGGAGTCGAGTTGAACAAATTGAACTGGAGACATTGCGTAAGTCGGGTCTCCGCTATTTCTGAGTCGTTTGGGTACTCAGACTCAGCAGAAGCATCCTGAGCATACATATCTATATAAAATTCTCTATGCCGTTTAACACATCATCTGTCCTTGCAAGAATAACACAAAATTTAGATTTGATTCTATAATTTCGATTCAATCCGGACGTAAAAGAACAACACCAAGGCTTTATCTCCCTTTATAAAATTTAATGTTTGCTTGCAAATTGTTTGCCAGTTGCGTATTATATTCTTTGTGCTTTCTTTCACTAAGTGTTTGGAAGTATTCTTGCAACAACGTGTTAGAAGCATAAATTGCCTATGACTTTGTAAACCTACAATAGAGGCAACACCGCTATCTTTACGAGTAGATACCTATAAATATAAAGATCCATATAGGAGGCGGCCATTACGTGTTGGATTGTGGAGCAGGAAGGATGATAATGTAAGTTAAATATATATTTTAGATCATAAGTATGTTTCATTTTCTAAGTTTTCAACAAACGGTACATTTCTTACTTCAACACTGTCACACATAAATTTGATTACAAACTTGATACATAGTGCAGCCAGGCTTTCTTCATCGCTTTATAGTTTGGCATCATTACCACATTTGGTGTTTATAGCAAGTGACCTTTATTTCTTACCATTACAGCTCATAATTCGCGTCCCCATAAGGCAGCAGCAACAACCACTTATTATGGCATATCACCCTTTCAGGCTTCTATTTTCTGTTACATATGTTTAAAAGGTCTTGCTACCTTTATGTCTAGATATAATCCGTGCAAGCAGAATAAGAGTGGTTGGCAACTAGTAAATCATCTTTTTTTTAAATAGAAAAACAACATTATTTTTTTAGGATAGTACTTTTTTTAGCTATAAGGTTTATTAAAGTTTTCCACTTATAGCTTATAAAAATGTATATATTATAATATGTTTATAAGTTTTACCCCACCTTCAATAAATGTACCTATGACGGCAGTGGGATCTATAAACCACTGTGTGCAAGTAAAACCTCCGTATGAGTATGAAGTCTACAATTCTATTTATACGAAAACTTTTGAGTGTCTTAATTCTGACCTATAGACAAAGCGACAGGTAGTGTTCCATTAACAGTCTTTTTAAGTGCTCCTTTGATTTAGAAGATTTAAGTAATGCCGGGGTAACTGGTTACACAGTAGATAGACCATAAAGACGAGTGTGATTCCCGCAATCCTCTACTATACATACTATATGTGTATATTTCTTGGTATTATCTGTCGGCTCTTAAATGTCCCTTGTATATAACTTTGCTTGTCCTAGTTATTAGGTTGTGATTCGAGTTCATTTATGAATCGACGATTTAGGAAAAAATCTTGCAAATGTACAACTGATCAAGCAGTTGGTATTTGACAATTTGCAAGTAACATTTCGTTTTTACAGTTTATGTTTTCCGTTTCGTTTGTTTATACATTTACATTTTTCACGGGCTGGTTATTTCGTACTTGCATGTTTTGATTACATTTATAAATATTTGGCAACTTTTGCAAGATTTAAATATAAAAGTAATAATTCCGCGGAGCAAAAATTTGTAATATATAAACGTATAAGGTAAATAATTAGTATGTAATGGACCATTTACATCACATTATGGAACTGCTTAATATGTCATGTTTTTAAATATTTTAAAAATGGTAATAACTTTGAAATACCGTCTTTGAAAAATGCTTCACATTTTATGTGAAATACTTGCATCGCGGGCTTCAAACTAGACCCAAAATGTTTTTTTTATCAGTCAGAGCTAGTGTCGCCGCTTGGTCCGAGGTACAGACTAGTATAAAATATTTCGTAACTCAAATTATTTAAAATAAAATTTAATTGGCGAACTTGACCTATTACCTAATTATTTTACTATCTTATGTATATAAAAACCTTATGTCACAATGTATGTTGCCAATAAACTCCAAAACTACTGAACCGATTATAGAAAATTTCACAACTATCTGTAGTTTGGTCCAACTTAAAAGATAGGGTAGATGTTAACCGGGTATTGGCGGGACGAAGTTCGCTGGGACAGCTAGTACTATAATATAATTACGCAAAAGAAAATCAAGGAAAATGATACACAACGTATGTTAGCGATGCAAGCGAACATAACTGTAAAATATAATTTAAAAATAATACGTGTCAACGAGTGAGGAATATGATACGTAGTTCGACCAGTGAAAGGTACAATCAGAATTAACGGTCAGAATTTTGAACACTAGAGAAGTGACATTGATATGATCATAATATGAAGTCCTCAGAACTTTGTAATTTGTAACTTAGATAAGCCCTGTATTAACATTTTAACCGCTATGGTCTGAAAAATATGGCATACAACATCTAGCTCGCACCGCCGCCGTCTTAAAAAATAAGACTAATTTCTGACTGTTGTTTTTGAAGTGATTGTCTGTATTTTTAAAAAATATCAGACCTCACATGACGTCAAAGATATGAAACTGATAATTATAGAGATGGGACAAAGTTTATTGTACAGTAAGACACAAAATCATATCGATTATAGATAAATTTTGCAAGCACTAATTCATCAAAATTGTTTTTATATGTACGGCGCGGGCGGTAGAGGCTGTTTAGTAAAAAATGCTGCGACGTTTAAAAAATTAATGGTCACCGAGTAAAAATATTATTTTTAACTCGTCATACACGACAAAACGAATTTGCCTGCTTGTCAGTCACAAAGTTTTGCAATCTATTTTATAAAAACCAAACTCAAACCATGCATCTAAAACCACATTACATTATATTGTAGGTTACCACATGCCCAAAAATCCAAAATCGACACTCAAAAATACGTTAGATAACACAACCCACCAATCAACCATGGCTCTACCAACTGTCTAGGTTATAACTTATTCGATCACCTCTTAGGTTCTGTTCCCAGTGCATTTATTGACTATATAAAGTCTTTTCAAATTAGTGCACGATATTTTACCAGGACATTCTGAATATATAAATAAAAAATCAGTAAAAAATATAAAAACAATTTAGGACTTAAAATAAATTAATTACAACATGTTCAATGACCCGTCATCCGCGCGCGACGTCCGACGACACGTGACACCTAGATACTAGGTATAGCGCGTGTGTTACATTTATTGCGTGTCCTATCCCAATGATAGGCTTTGAACTGATTGATCATAAAAACTAGTGAATGTAGGCGTGTGGTTAAGATAAGAATCAGGCTTACGTATGCACCTAACTACAAAATTGATTTACGTACCTACCTGTTCACACTATTTACATCCATATTTAAACATATCCACCATTGTAGGTACTCAATGCAAAACTTAGCACGGTTTTTGATGTGTCTTAGTATTGCTAGTAGGTTCCTATTTTCCTATAACTTTTTAAGGCAAGGTCAGTTCAATTGTAAGGTTCGCAACGTCAGTCAAATCTTCGACCCTACCCACATGAAGAAGTCGGGAGGCGACGGGTCAGGTCAGGTGATCACACTAGGCACCCTCTATTAAATTTTCACCATTGGAAAGGTACTTATGAACACTTCGCGAAAAATAAACGCAAACACAAACAAAAACATAACACATCCCAAACACGATCAAAAATCAACTGATTTGAAAAATGACTGTATTAGAAACAATAATTTGTAAGGAGCGCCCCCTCGCGGGGCGGGAGTCGACGACGGACGATCGAAGCGGCAAGAGCATCGATACATGACCTTGATCAGAACTTACAACTATGATTTTTTATGACTTAGCAACAGCGGTTACTTTCGCGGCTCACTAATAATTAATACTTAGGTAAGTATGACATATTAAATTAAAAAATAAAATACCGGACCGAGATATTTGTACTGTGTGACATGTAAAGTTTTTTAACTGATTAAAATTTCGATAAAACAAAAACATTAAGGGCTTTTAGCAATTTAACAGATAATAGTAAATTACATAATACCTAGTAGCCTGTAGGTACAAATAAACATTAAGTAGCTAGGTACTAGGCAGTGACAATTCACGCGACAGACGTGAGCGGTGAGACAATCAGCTGTGAGCTGCGAACGCGGAACGAGAGTTCGTTGACCCCCATGCGTTATTGCGAGAATTAATTTTTGTAATATTTTATTTATTTTTCGTTTTAGATTTTGTTTATTATTTTTTATGTTTCCAGACACGCATTCCGAGCCCGTGGTTAAAATATCGTTAACTAATTTGAGAAAGCCCTGTATATGTTATGTCTCTCCATTCCAATGTCTCTCTCCTCTACCCTTATTTCTGCCCAGGCCGGTTACTTGCACGCCATTCTCCTTGTTTCGGTCTTCCAGGATCTCCTCCTCTTGTTACCAGTATACGCGAGCTCCCTGAGTGACCAAATTCTCCCTACTGCCTACAAAGTCCGGGAAGGAGAAAGTCCCTCCTGTCCTTTCACTCTGCTGATGTTTCACAGAAGGTTTTCCCTAATGTCGCCATGCAACGGACACTCCCAAATGCCAGTGTTGCAGAAGGACTCCCCACATTTTACCACTTCCCAGGTTTAATTAGACATGTTTCAAGTTAGTTAGGTAAGATCGGATATGTACTACTTATATTATGTGGTGTAGGTCGACATTCCATGTTCGAATTGCTCGGGTATTATCCAAGGTCGATGTCAAGACTCTCCGAATCGCCTGGCCGCGGGCCGGCGGTACGAGTAAACGACCTGGTGCAGTCGAAGTCAACCTACTAAGACACGTGTAGATCCGAGGGAGAGTAACCGCTACTAACCCACAACCAGACAAACAGAAGGGGTGCTGCGTAGACCCGTGAGAAAATTAGTAGTCCTGGCTCTGTATACAGACTGCGAGCCCGCACCAGAACAAGATGCAACACAGACGCACGACGTGCGAGATGTGCGGGATAACTAAGAGTGTATAAATCGTGTAATTAATTGTGTAAAATAATTTATGTTGTGTTTAGTTTCATGTGTATTAAACCCGCACCATAGAGCCCCTGATCATAGCATTGTATAAACTGTAACTTCTTTTGTCCTTAAAAATAATGTTACGGCTCATTGTACGTTTTATAAAGGTAATATTAGGGCTGCGGCTCTCCATATGGTACAACCTCTTTGGATGGGCCCCTTAGCGACTGCGGCACTCCACATAGTCGAGTAGTAAAACAAATAGCACTTTACGCAAAATTTGTTGTATAATTTGTGATTGGGCAAATTAATGGAGTCTGATTGGCTAACCAATCATTTTACGAGATTTTCTATAAGAGGGCACATTTCTGTAAATAAAATTACACTCAATAGCAAGTGATTTGTACTCCTCTACTAAGAAAATAAAGCCCGAAGGTTCAAGTAAATGCTGTTTCTCTTCACCAATCTAGCTGTAGTACACATGCCGCGTCAAGTGCAAAACTTTTATAATATAAGGTGTTTATGGTTTTCTTTGCAACAGCTAATGGAGAATTTAAATAGGCTGTTTTATTACATTGCTGTTTTAGCAAAAACTAAACTATTTATGAGATTTTTAATAAAAATTGTATTGCATTAGACAGTGTTAATTCAGAAACCATGAAACATGATTTTGGGCCCAGTGGCCATTCCTTCGAGGTACAAACGACGAATTTGCGTGTATTGCCTTACGGGAGACCTAAACTAGGGTTTCCATTCACTCAGACAATAGCATGCATCGATTTGACCAAAGGTACACACCTCGAAAGTTTCAGAAACCATGAAACATGATTTGGGGCCCAGTCGCCATTCCTCCGAGGAACAAACGACGAATTTGCGTGAATTGCCTTACGGGAGACCTAAACTAGGATTTCCACTCACTCAGACAATAGCATGCATTGATTTGACCAAAGGTACACACCTCGAAAGTTTCAGAAACTATGAGACATGATTTTGGGCCCAGTCGCCATTCCTTCGTGGTACAAACGACGAATTTGCGTGGATTGCCTTACGGGAGACCTAATCTAGGGTTTCCACTCACTCAGACAATAGCATGCATCGATTTGACTAAGGTATAAACCTTGAAAGTTTCATAAAACCATATCACATGATTTTGGGACCAGTCGCCATTCCTTCGAGGTACAAACGACGAATTTGCGTGGATTGCCTTACGGGAGACCTAGACTAGGGTTTCCACTAACTCAGACAATAGCATGCATCGATATGTCCAAGGTACAAACCTCGAAAGTTTCAAAAACCTTGAGACATGATTTTGGGCCCAGTGGCCATTCCTTCTAGGTACAAACGACGAATTTGCGTGGATTGCCCTACGGGAGACCTAGACTTGGGTTTCCACTCACTCAGACATAGCATGCATCTATTTGACCAAGGTACAAGCCTCGAAAGTTTCAAAAACCAATAAACATGATTTTGGACCCAGTGGTCATTTCTTTGACAAATTTGGGCGAATCGCCTTACGGGAGGGAGACCTAGACTAAGATTTGTGAGTGCAAATATATCTTTAGGTAGAACTTAATCGGAGTTTTCATTTACTTCGACAATTTCAAGAATTTAACATGGCCCTGTTTGGGCCAAATAAGGCCTTTAACTATTGAGATTTAAATTAAAACAATACATACGATACGATAGATACGATAGATGCGTACGATTTTAAAGTGACTTCGATTAAAAAATTGATTTTCAAGAATTTTGCGTGGGGCCAAATTCTTGAAAATTTGATTTCTTATACGTGTAGCTCAGATTAGTAGTAGTAGAACGTAATCTGGCAAAAAAAATACTTTTACTATTTATTAAATTTGATAGTTAGAAATGTTTTTATTACTTAACAAGTTATCTATGCAGTTCTTCACAATTTGCAATTTTTTTTATGGTTTCATGATTCGTATACAATTTTGTTTAGCTCAAATGTAGAAATAAGTGATAGGTACCTACATTCACAAAGAAATTGGTCTATCGTGTATTTTCTTATTGTTGTTATAGCGATAGCATCCATAACAAAGCCCAGTAAGTGTGCCACCACTTTATCTAAGACCTTAGTATGACTTAATATGACGACAAAAATGACTAACCAAAAAAATGCATATCGAATAAAAACAAATTAATAGATTCTAATAACTAAGGAATCTTAGTCTGTCGGAAGGGGACGTATCTAAGTATGTTTTATACTTGTAGCTGGCTAATTATATTGTGTAAAACAATTGGAAGTCATATTTATAAGAAAGAAGAAGAAGAATAAAAAAAAGAATGTACAATAGCCGGCACGGATCTTGAGCGCTGACCGTTTTATGCGCAGAAGTCATTTTTTAGGTATGATAAGTGGTATGAAGCAAGGGGGGTGGACACGGTTTGGCGTTTCAAACTACGTGATTGGTTCTCAGCATGTCACGTTATAACAGTAAGTTGTGATTTGCTCTCGAAACTGTCACTGGCCATTTCGCGGCAACAAGTACACTTCCGTGCATAAGTAATTGAAATTTAATTATAATAGCAAAATTAAATACTTTTCATAAACAATATCAATTTGATTTTTTGATAAGTTGCTTGTGTATAGCAAAATTTTCAGTGTAGCTTGATAAAAAAAATGCAAGTAATTAATCCCATTAAAGTAACATTTTAAAACCATTAATACCAAAACTTATTAAGTTATTAATACAAAAAAATATGATTTATAAATGGCAGTTGATGGCTCCGTCTAATAGATCCGATCAGATGATTCCTACAGATGCATTGCCATCCCTAAGGCTGGTTAGGCCTCATCTGTAAATCTAGACGGATACCTAACCCTCCAAACCGAAACACGCCATCCGCCGATGACTTCATGGCAGGCATCAGTAAGGTTGTGATACACTTAGTTTCATAATATTGAACCTAGTCTAGTATGGTCTATTTTTTATTAATATTAAAATTTGCTTTACTTTATTAAATAAAGATTTTTTGCACAAATTTGTACTTATTTCAATTATTTATTTCGTTTACCTCAAATTCAATATTAAGTAATGTATGTGCTTTCAATGCTTTTGAAAATTGAGGTATCAAACGTTTTTTTGACTAGAAGTGTACAATGCGCAAACCTATCCCCACTCTCGCGCTCAGCGCTCAAGATTCGTGCCGGCTACTGTAGCAGGTAATAGAAAAAAATTACAAAAATCATTCGTTCATTGTCGTTTTTGAAAATCATTCGTTCATTCGATCATTATATGATCTTTCTCCTGACAATAACTAATGTAACAAAAAAGAATTAACAACATTAGTCTATCTATTTTATTGAATCAGGCGTTACTTTGCGGAAATCCAATGTAACAGATGTAAAATAAGCCTTTATTTTGCTAATTCCGCGTAAGCAGTGTAACTGTTGTGGCAAATAATCCTCTAAAAGACACAGAATGTGACAAGCCTAACTGATGTTCCCACCACCCACCTCCGCGACCAGAACACGAATATAGGAAGATCTCGGGAAACAATATAGATTGTCACGTTCTTCACATGAGACCCTTGTGTCGTCGTTTGTACGGTACAGTCGATTTCCTGAGGATGTCTCGGTGTCGAGGCGAAACGTACGTCGAGTGCGATTTGGTGTTCTCTGTGGTGAGTGCTTCGACAAAGTTGGCGAAGGACGTGACAAGTGTTTTTGTTTCCCGTGTTCGGACTCTATTTGTGATCTGGTCGCGGTGGTGGGAGGTGGGAACTTTAGGTAGGGTTGTCACATGTGAAGAACGTGACAATCTATATTGTTTCCCGAGATCTTCCTATATTCGTGTTCTGGTTGCGGAGGTGGGTGGTGGGAACGTCAGTTAGGCTTGTCCCATTCTGTGTCGTTTGGAGGATTACTTGCCACAACAGTTACACTGCTTACGCGGAATTAGCAAAATAAAGGCTCATTTTTCATCTATTAGTCTATCTGTTTGAGCGTGTTGCGATAATCACGCGAAATGGGGATTATTTGGCCCCCTCAACTATTGAGGTACAAACGAAAAAATTTATGATACAATAAGGTACAAACAAATTTTAACCGATTCCGATTAAAAAAAAAACGGATTATTAAGAACTAAGAATGAGGGGCCCTGTTGGGCCCCCTTCAACTGTTGAGGTAAAATTTAACTGAGTTTGGTACAATCAGGTACAAACGATTCTAAACACATTCCGATAAAAAACGATTTTCAAGAATTAGGCATGGGCCCTATTGGGCCCCCTTGAACTATTGAGGTACAAACGAAAATAAAGTTGGTACAATCATGTACAAACGATTTGAAACCCATTCTTATAATAAAAACAGATTTTCAAGAGTTTTGCATGGAGGGCCCTTTTGGGCCCCCTTGAACTATTGAGGTAAAAACGAAAAAAAAGTTGGTACAATCAGGTACAAACGATTTTAAACCCATTACAATAAAAAAAACTAATTTTCAAGAGTTTTGCATGCTAAGTTGACTAGGGTGCCTCACACCAATACAAACATTACAAAAATTGCAACAGTACTCAGGCTAAATAATTACAGAATCATCAAAACTGAATCATTAAAAAATTGTAAGGCAAAATCTGAAAAAATCGAAAAAAATAGTACTAACTAAGAAGAAAAAACAAACACGAATGTTACAATCACTATCAAGTATGAATCCTTAAGAGGCAGAAAATTCTAAAACATATCAAAATGTTATTGTTAACTTTTTCCATTCTGAATTTTTTCTTTGTTGAATCACATAATTATTTTGTTACGAGATAAAGATTTTTTTTCCTTACCAAAATATCATGATCTAACATATTCCAAGCTCTCGGTCGAAGCATCAATAAGGGACAAGTTGTGATTGTCGGTGGAGCCCCAGTAAGTTTTCCATTGACGAGAAGGTTAACATTATTGTATGCCAGTAATTGATTCTTCCAGGTTGGACAATGGCCATCATCAAAATCAACTTGGACTCCTTGTACATCAGCATTTAGAGCAGCGACAAAATGGGCAACATTTGAAGCTGAGACATCTCCCAAATCTAAGTGACGATTTCTACAAAACATTGTGATGCTTTAATAAACATAAAAATACTCTTCAATGTATTTTATAACTAAAGAATAAGAAATAGGTCTATTTCTTGCAAAATTGACACAATCCACAAAATAGAACTTTTAAAATAATAAGACTAGACAAGTGCGTTAAACCTGCATATCATGTTTTTTTTACTTTTTTAATCAAATTTTAACCAAATGTTTAAATGTATTATATATTACCTGTTTTCTATAGCTACCCTGAAGTTTAATTTAATTTTCGCCTACAATTGGAATCATTTCTCTAACTGAATAAAATTAGAGTATTCTTAAAATATTAGCTACCTGGCAGGTTCAGCTAACATACAGGAAATCAGAAATTTATACAAAGTGGTTTTTGTTATACCTTCATGTGAAAATATTTAGTAAAACATTAGTTTTAAAGTACAAACTAATAAATTTTCTATCACTTTTTAAGTAGGTGTATTTCATACTTGGCCAAACAGCTAGGTATTCAATTAGATTCCAACATTTAAACTATCAATAACTCTTAATGTTTTTGTTAGAAAATCTCATCTCAATGATAGTTGAAGTCTCTACAAAAGCCTCCAACGGCTGCACTCAGACATCAATTAACATTTAATCTATCAAATCACAACTATAAAAAATAATGACTTAATGACTGATTAAAATGTAATTGGCATATGTGAGTGTGGACATAAGTGTAACAAAAGTAGTTTAGAATATAACCACTTTACAATACTCTAATGTTAAAAAATAAATAAAAATCTGAATGTATTTCTTAGAGCTACTACATACTGAAGTGTAGCAGGTAATGCAGCAACTTTCCAGGATGTTTGATAAACATTTTTCTGTTTCAATTCCAAACCTATTGACGATTGCAGTGTAACTTTGTTCTTTAACCTATTTCTATAAAGTTCTTCAATTTGAAACTCAAAATGAATATGAAGCTTTTCAAGAAATTGCAAGACACTTCTACTAAATATTTTCCTTTGAACATCATCAAGTTTCGGCGGAGCTGACTGAAGAAGCACAATACTAGCCATAGTGAACTATGTAACTGCCGCTTTTGTCGTAATCAAAGGTAATATAAGCACTTCGTTTTACTTGAAATGAATAGCGATACATACAAATGACCTGTCTTTAGATAAGATAAAGAAGTCTAACAAAAATATTATAATCCACAGGAACTGCAAAAGTGACCTTTGAGTTAAGTATATTTCTTATTTACGATTAGATTACATTTTCCAATTTCTATGATTAGAATAAACTGCTGACATTGATATTTTACTACATATTGCAGATTTGTATAGGTAACTCTTTTTGTATTTAAGGTAAAAACTAAAAACTAAGAAAACAATAATTGTTTTTTTTTTTTAGTTTGTCCCTTTCTGGGATCGTCAAAGACCTTTCGGCCATGCTGCCATGTCTTCCGTATATAAATAAATACTTTTTAGTAGTCGTAAGTTATTTTAGGTCATAAGTCGTAAGTCATAGGTCTAAGTCATGTCAGGGTCTTGAGTAAAGCGGTGGTTTCGTTACTCAAGCTAATCTATGAGATTTGGTGGCAATGAGGAAATTCACGATACACTAATTTCTTCATGATTATTTCACTTGTGCACGTTCGCTGAACAAAACTAGACTAATTTCCACCTAAATTAACTAATTTCACTCAATGTAAACACGAAATTCAATAATTATTAAAAAATACGACCATCTTCATTCACGATGGCGCCAAAACTCCTTTATTTTTTTTAAGTTAATTTGCCCCTTTCTGGGGCCGGCTAAGACCTTTAGGCCATGCTGCCACGTCTTCCGTATTAATTATTTCATCATTAGTCACATGTCTTCCGTTAATTATTCTTATACAGTCATTAGTCACTATTTACAAAGTCACGTCAGGCTCTTGAGTAAAGCGGTGGTCACTTTACAAAAGCTCACTTTGGGAGATTTGGCGGCAGCGAGAAAATTCACGATACACTAATTTCTTTATGATTATTTCATTTGTGCACATTCACTGAACAAAACTAAACTAATTCCCACCCAAATTAACTAATTTCACTCAATATATACACGAAAATCAATAATTATGAAAAAATACGACCATCTTCATTCACGATGGCGCCAAAACCAAAGAGTATATAAATACTACGTAATAAGAGGCGGGACTTCCATAGATACATAGCAAACCCGAATTTGTATAAAGTTTACTTGAAAAATTATAACCCGTATAATTTGAAAGTAACTATAAAGGCATTCAGATATAAGGCAACTAGTGTCATATGATTTGGGCGTATAAAAAACATAGCAAACTTATTTTTTTTATTTTTTTATATGAAAGTTGCGGCAAACTGGCCAAAACTCCTTTTTTTAGTTTTATCCGGTCGGGGAAAAGCAAAGGATCTGAGTCCATACAGCCACGGCTTCTGTGGAATTGAAAATATATAAAAATAAATCTTTTTACTTTTATATATTTTCAATTCATGTCTTCCGTATTCATTCTTTATTTCAGTCATTAGTCAATATTTACAAAGTCATGTCTGGGTCTTGAGTAAAGCGGTTATTTCTTTACACAAGCTCGTCTATGAGATTTGGTGGCAGCGAGGAAATTCACGATACACTGATTTCTTCAAGATTATTTCATTTGTCCACTTTCACTGAACAAAATCAAACTAATTCCCACATTAACCAATTTTACTCATATTTTGAACTAAATTCAATAATTGTGAAAAAATTACGACCATCTTCATTCACGATGGCGCCAAAACTCCATAACAAAATCAATTCCAAGCTAAACATTTACAAACTTACCAAATATAAATGTTAACAAATAGTATCTACTTACTTGGCTGTCCTCACTTTCCTATCATGAAACTGAACTACTGCTAAAATTGTAATATAAATTTCTAACATGTATAAAAAATTAGTAAAACATTGAATTATAGAAATGCTTTTCTATATTCGCAGGGTGCAAAGCACTAGGTGGGGGGTATCGTATTCGATCGCAGCGCTCATGGTGGCAAAAAATAAAAATAATGTAGGCTCTCATCTGTCATGTCGAAGCAATAATATGTTAAATAATCGCATTATTTCGCTAACGAAAATGGGTCACAGCAGTTGTTGTGTAGTAAACTGCAAGAATACTGTTAGAAATAGTAAATTTAAGTTTTACCGATTTCCAAAAGCTTCTTGTTTAGATGAACAGTGTAAGAAATGGAAGGCAAGTCAAGAGAACAAATTAAGTATCATCATAATGATTAAACCTACGTTTTTCACCTTACAGAAATGTATTTTTCATATTCACGAAAAGCGTGTCGTTTATTTCTTAAATCATATCTTGTTGCCTCAGATTCAATTTTTCGTGGATGTAAAATGCCTAAAACAGCTATGTGCTTACATTTACCACTTTGATAATAAACGCAATCACATTTAACCCTTCTCACAATTTGCACTGCTTACAACTGAGATCAAATGAATATTTAAAAAAAGTAAAAAAAAAGTATCTTCATGCCCAAATCCCCGAAGCGGTAGGCAGAGGCACAACCAGGGTACCCACGACTAGCCGAAGACACTGAGTCCTACAATGTGATAGGTGGCAAGCCTATCGACAACCGGGCACATATCCAATCCCGAGCAACGTTTTTTTTTATTAGAAAATTAGAAAAACCAAATTGTCTTTTTGTCGTCTGACCCGTGATTCGGACCCGGGACCTCATACAATCAAGTCCAACACCTTGAATAATCAAAATGAATAAGAATTTAAAACGGAGATTAATTGCTTACCTCTAATAGCGTTTTATAAGGTAATTGATAGAAGAAGGCGTTACTTTGCGGAAATCCAAACTTAAATTCAAAGTAACAGATGTTTGATTACGCAAGCTTGAAATATTGAAGTCTGTCCTTGTTTTGTGCTTAATTTTTCTACATCGCGGACATGTCCAGCAGATACCAACAATTTTTCTTTACAAACGGTTTGTGGTTGAAATTTAATATTGTGAGTGATACTCACAAACCTTGTCTTTAAAATAATACTCATTTCGATCTAAGGGGCCATCCATAAATTACGTCACGCGAATTTTAGAACTTTTCAACCCCTCCCCCATCCTTGTCACAGGTTGTCACATTTTTAGAAACCCGTCCCCCCTAATGTGACGTCACACATTTTTTAAAACTTATGCATGTATCTAAAAATGATCAAAAAAAATAGTTACTTTCATTTTTTACTTATTTTGAAAATACAAAACTCAATCATCTTGTGTCCATGTATCCGTTAAGTCAGGCATTTCATTTTCGTTCTAAATTTGAACGTCAGGAACATTCTTAATGTCGACATCATTTTCTTCCATCCATTTATAAAGCATCGTCTTCATTCATTAAACAAAGAATTTCTCGGGCTCGTCTAGCCGCAATTCTTTGAGGACGAATTTTTGCGATAGGTATTAACATTTCTTTTATTTTATGTATCTGCTTGTAGACCAGGGTAGATAATTTTTAAAACCAAATAAAATAGTAGTAAGATGAAACCCATTAGAAAAGGAGAAGAAAATGATCAAAATGAAAGGAAAAATAGATTACGGTCGATCCGAGTTCGGGAGGGGGAGTGGGGGGGGTTTAAGTGTAAAAAATGGTTTATCTTGATTTCCGGCAAAACTAAAAGTCCTATCGAAAAAAGTCACATGGCAAAGTTGTAGGTAATAAAAAGATCTAAAACTTTTGTGTTAACACTTTTTTCACATAACTTCAAAATTTATGTGAAAAATTCAAAAAACCAAGTTTTTGGTTTTTTATTTTTATCTTTTACAAAAATTTCTTTTTTTTAACGAAATTTGGTGAAAACTTACCTTTTTATATCCCAAATACGCTGTAATTTATTTGATTAAAAATATATATTTTTTCACCTAATTTTGAATTAATATCGAAAAAACAACCTAATTTTCAATCGAAAAGTCACCCGTCAAAATATCAGCTTTTTTCCAAAAGTTGGTATGTTTTCTGTTCGTTAAAATCTCTACTTTTCGGTGGTGAAAAAAAAATATATGTTACTATAGTAAATCTTCACAGTAAATGCAAAAAATCGAATTTGAATTTTTTTTAATTATCATAAATAATTTTATTTCAAAAATGTGATTGCTCCAATTTGTTTCAATTAAAAAGTTGATTTATTCAATGCTTATTACATTTATGTCATAGAAAATCTCATTATATAAAAATATAAATGTAACTCTTACTATTAAATGTAGATACTTTATTATGATTACGTTATTCATTACAATATTTTTAACACATTAATCTTATGATTCATAACTGTTAGTACAACTTTTTAGGCAAATATAACAATTATAATAATTAAAATTATTATTATTATTCCTATGCAAATTCGAAAAGTTTTTTTTTAAGTTAACTTGTCACAATTATCTTCAAGAAACTCAGCGTGCACGTGTATTTTTATAAACTATGTTGTACTACTGTACTACTACAACTATGTTGTGTACTGTATTTCGAATATTGGTTAGGCTAACGGTTGTAACAGCTGCTACGAAATAGTAGGTAGGTAGGTAGTAAGACCCGAACTCGCCTAGCCCCTTCCCCACTTCTCCATGAAATACGTTTTGATGGGCTACTATTTTTCGTAGGTCACTCAGGTATATAATTGTTCTTAAAATAGTAATAAATAGACATCTACGCATATAATTTAAAGAATATTCGACAACTTTCTCCAAATATTGTAAATGTCTTATCAAATATTAATTTTATTAACTTATTTGTTTCGTTAATTATAGTAGTATATTCTTATTTGCAATTTTTTTTATCAATGTAACATGTAATCTAATGTTTTTCGAGTAATAAAAGTGTTAATTTTGATAAATAGCTCAAAAGTTTTTATAAAAATTAAAAAAAATTTCGAATTCGAGTTTTTTGGATTTTTTGCATTTTCTGTGAAGATTTACTATAGTAACATATATATTTTTTTTCATCATCA